>JAKSZP010014824.1:0-90382 GCA_022478985.1 Massospora cicadina
CCAAAGTTTCCTCATATTTTAGGTATGGTCATCATCTATGAGGAAAATACCTTAAAGATTCTCAGTAATACCTTACCCCTCCATTACTCTCAGAAGGGAAAGTTCCCCATAATAATTGAAACAATATTATTATTGTGACTTATACTGATGGATTAGTTGATATTCAATATAAGCATACTGGTCCTCGTAGTAGGGACCCAATCTCCATTACCTCCAAAAGTCAGGGCATTCCATTATGCGCTTCCTCCACTTGCGAGCTGCTTCTGAGGAGCAACCAATTGTAAATAAAGGTCCAACTCTGAACCTACCATATGGATTATTGGGAGAAGTTTAATCTTCATGGGAAATTTCTCTAATTTAATATCATGCAGCGCCCAGAATAACTGTTCTGGCATCAGGATATCTATGTTCTCTTCGCCTCCCTGACAGCTCAAAATACTGTGACCAAATGGCATAAGATTGCTTACATACATTTACTGCACCAGGATGAACTACTGTTTATTGGGAGTATTAGAGACATGTCAGAGTTTGGCCTACCTGACGCCGCAACTAGTGCATGTGCTCTATAAGTTGGGACCAGTTAGAAGTATGACTGAAGAGCAAAGGGGCTAATCCTTAGCATTACTACAAAAAATTGTGCATGTATTTGCTAGTGGGATTATGACTTGGGGTGTGCAAAAGGTATACTGCATCAAATTGACACTGAGGATGCCCACACATAGTTATCGCCTCATCCAATGTAGTTAAGCCCAGTTAAGAAGTAATTTAGAAAGAGCTCAATGAATTATTATGACATGGAATAATCATGACCTCATGCAGCTAATGGGCCAACCCAGCAGAATTATTAAAAAATTTGTTACAACTCAGTCATGATCAATTATTGTCAATCAAATTCAATTATTAAAAAGATTATCATTTACCACGTATAGATAAAGCTCTTTATCAGCTAGGAGGAGCAGTCATCTCGCTGACCTTGGCTTACTCAAATTTTGAGGCTGGCTCTTTGCTCAAGAGGTCTATTGAATGGTTGACTGGATTTAAATTGTTGGTAATTATAAACCAAAAATATCCTAAGTATATCTGAACTTGGGATTTGTGGCCTAGAGCTTCCACTTGATAATATTTAACTATGATGACATGGGCACGGGGGGCTTTTTGGTTTAGTAAGAATTAAAATAATATCCAATTAAATGACCCAGGCATGTGAGCTTTGTTGGTCTATGTCAAAATTAGTTTTAATTAATCGAGTTTTGATTGAATTAATTACTAACTAGTGATACAAATTGCCTTGGTATGTGCTGCCAATTGCTTAAGATGAGTATCAGTTCAGCTTTTTGCAGATGCATTAGAAATGCTGTCTTGAGAATATTTCCATGTTTGAGACTGACTCTGAGACGTTTGAGATGTCTTGAGTCAAATGGATTGTAGACCCTCAAATGAACTCATTACTTTCTCTGGCCAAGTGCCATTGAAATTGAGGTGTCATGGGTAAGATGTGGTGAACATCAAACCCTATAAATCATCCTAAGTTGATACTAATAAAGGTAATTGACTATTACCACAAGTCTATAGTTTAATTTATAAGCTTTTTTGTATTAATACTTTACATTGTATTGAGTCGAGGATTTACTTGGTATCAGGAAGATCAGGGCAGCGTGCCATAGTATAAGTGAGACAGAAGAATATGGCTTCAAGTAGAATTACCGAGGAGTTATATCTTAACTATAGTCACCGTCTGGTCTATTGTCTTCATACAATAGACGTTAAAAACTCCACCTTACCGCAGAAGAAGAACCAGCCATCCTTAATAGACCTAAAATTCAACAAATGGCACTCATGGCTGGGAATGCAGATAATGACCACGCTGAGCAGGGGAGCAACACCTGGCTATATCAATTTTTCAAGGATGAATTTACAAAATTTCAAGACTCAGCGGACATAATGAGTCATCAAATTGATAATCTCACTGAAGAAGTTACTTTTATTAATAAGGCAAATAATGATCCACATAAAGAAGTGAATGTATTAGAAGAAAATCATATAAAAAGATCAATTTATTTCTGCTCTTCAATTGCAAATGATCAATATGAATGAGTAAATTGCAATACTTGGGGGTATTTAAAGCCAGCACGCCTGAAGTGAATTTATTGATAGTTGCGTCTGAAATTATGTGAATAATTATGAGCCACGTTGGCGACTGCCACATAGAATGGTTGCTTTGGCCAACCCAAGTTCCTCTAACCGTGATACAATGCCTCAGCGCCCCAGTATGCCTGGATCAAGTCAACATAGAAGTAATTCTGATAACCTTAGATGGGAAATGCAATAATTACAAACCAACAAACTTGCCTGCATTTGACAAGAACAGATGTATAACCACATTTGTCAGACACTTTGAATTGGCTATATATGGGGCCAGTGACCGCAACAAAGCAGCTACTATGATTAACTGCTTGGATCAGTGGAGCATTGAATTGATTATGCTCTATATCAACAAATTCCCCACTTATGCCGAAGTCAAAGAGGCTGTGCTTTATGAATTCAGAGGTCAAGAACTGATGTTAACCAGAAAATCTAAATTTATGAATATTTGCTTTAAGAAAGATGAAACAATTGATGAATTTATGAATTGATTTTATCGTAAAGCGCAAGTTCTAGGCGCCAAGGCTATAGTCAATTTTGATGCTAAGATTGCGCTAGAACATGTGGTACAACCTTACCAAAATTTGTTGAACGTTTTAATGCCTGCTTTTGTACAAAATCTTACAACATCTGAACTATTTGATTATTTGTGCAGATGTTCACAGAATTATGGACCTCCTAATACTGGGTACAAGTCAGGACCTGCCTCTTTTGGGAAACCCATTGAAACCAATAAGAATATTGAAAATAATCCACTTGTGAAAAGTGAGCAGAACTCAAATGCAAAGTCCACATGCTTAATGAATGACATTACCTGCTATAATTGCACCCATAAAGGGCACTTTACTTCTCAATGCCATCATTATAATGTCAATGTAGTCCTTCCCAATAATGTGCAGGAGAAGGGAAAATAACAAGCACAATAAATGCGGGATGCTCTATTGTGCTGGAAAAACCAGTCCCACTTGATTGATAAGAGTACGTAGGCAACAAAGCCTCGCTTAACGATGAAACAAATTTCATTTTAGTACTGAATGAAGATTCTACAAATGTACGTGTGGTAACTCACTCTCATTGTAAGGTTGTCATACCTGAAGCCCCTGAAGTAGTCGCTAAACCATATGTACAACAAATATATTTGAGAATATTCCAGCAGAAGGGCCAAGCAATGCATCAAATACCCCAAGCCTGAAAGGGGTCAACATAGCAATGCCAATCAACAAATTCTTCCATGAATGTCCCAGTATTGGAATTACTCTAAAGAACACTCTTAATTCTCTAGATTCTTCACATATTCACTTAGTAAACTCTATTATTCCTACTACTCTGGGTGCACTTATGTGGATATTATGGTCAAAAAGATCAGAGTCTATCTATTGTTGATAGTTGAGCACCTGTAAACATTGTTTCCATGAAGCTAATTAAGACATTTAAAATAGCTCCGGACATTGACCATAATCAGGAATATGGGACCGCGGGCCTCAACAGCATTAAGAGTGAAGGAGCTTACAGTGCATTGCCACTGTGTTTTTGAGCTTTAGTAGCAGCAGAACTTGCAATAGTGCTTCTGCACCAATTATGACATCTTGATTGGAGCAGTTTTTGAGGACCTATGGGATCTCATGAAATTTTTAAGAAAAAGTCTTAATATTATTAGGCCAATCACTTCCAATTTATTTCTCTTGTGACAATACAAAGCCCACAAGCTGTTGACGAAACTTTATCAATATATCTTATGATGATGGAATAATACCAGTAGGATACTATCAAAGATAGGTAGAAAGGGTTCACAAGGATTGCTGAGCCCCTATTTCATTTGCTACAAGGAGAAGTTTGATTTTGCTAAACAGAAGAGTGCCAACAGGCCTTTGAGACTTTGAAAACCAGAATGAGCTCCGCGCCTATCCTTCAATATCCAGATTTCAGAAGCCTTTTATCATACAACTGATGCCTCGTTGACTGCGATTGGGGGTGTGTTATCTCAGATTGGGGAAGATGATGAGGAGCATCCGATCCTTTTTGCAGCAGGATGCTGAATAAGCATGAGCATAATTTTACAGTGACCAAATGAGAGTGTTTAGCTGTCATCTATACATGTAAACAATTTCAGGTTTACATTCATGGCACCAAGTTTCAAGTAGTGACGGATCACTGCTTGTTAAAATGGCCCCAAACCTCGAGGAATCTGAGGGACAAATAGCCAACTGGGCTTTGAAATTACAAGCGTACAGTTATGAAATTATTCATAGAGCTGGAGCGGCCCATCAAAGTGCATATAGATTATTGCGACTTCCTATTGTAGCTGTCCAGAGCAGTTTGGGCAACGTACTTCATGAAAAAAACGATTAACTGGAAATATTAAGATGATCCAACTGAAGTGAAAAAGTGATTGAAAAGCTTTAACTGACAACAAATATTGGAATGGAGTTTTATACAAGCTCAAACCCGATGAGCAGTGTTGAATTTTCCCAAAACCTTCTGATCAAATGGAGATTATTACACAAGTGCACAAGGCCGTAGGGCATGAAGGATTGACCAAAACGTTTGAATTAATTTGGTCAAATTACTATTGGGATTCAATGCAATTCAATATTCAAGATGTACTTGACAAATGTCATTTTTGCTAAATTACAAAACTTATGAAGTCATATGTAGAATATCATTTAATCAAACCTGACTGGGCTTTGCATACCGTTTTGATAGATGTAGTTGGCCCTTTGCCTGTGAACAGCCTAGGCAACAAATACATATTGTTGCTATTGACCATCTAATGAAATAGGTGGAAGCAAAAGCAATTAAAGACGTGGGGCCTTAACTACTGCTACGTTCATTATGAATAATATAATTTATAAGCACAGATTCCCACAGAAGATCTTGACAGATAATGGCACAAATTTTACTGCTCAAATGGTACAACGGTTAAATGAGTTGATGTCTATCAAAGGAGTGTTTTCAACACCATACCATCATGAGACTAATGGTATGGTAGAGCAAGTGAATGGCACTCTAGTTGGCATTTTACGCAAAAATGCAGCCATAGCGCCTTCACAATGGGCTACCTCCATTAGTGCTACCATGCTTGTGTACAATATTGGACACCACAGCTGTACAGGCCACTCTCCATTTTGGCTTCTGTATGGTAGACAGCCAGCTCTACCTCCATTATTATATTCAGTACTCAGATCAACTGAAGCAATTAGCCCAAATAATTATGTTGAGCAGCTAGTGAAGACTTTAATCAACTTGCAATCTGAATATTACCAAGATGTAATTAGTCAAAAACTAGCCATAAGAGCTATGATGACACTAAATTAGCTACAGTGGCTTGGTTTAAAGAGGGAGACTTAGTAGTATATTGTGATACTCATAGCGCAGGTCGCGCGCACAAGCTTGCCTCTCTTTGGTAAGATCCATTTATAGTATTGGAGAAATCATCTAAAGATGTATATACCATAAAGGATCAAGGCGGCTGGGTTGTGAATACAGTACATGCTAGATTCCTTCATCTATATCATAAAGAATAATATAAAAAAGTCAAAAGTAAATTAAAAATAAAAAGGTATAGAAATATATATATGACAATATTAATAATAATAAAATATTAAAAATATAAAAACAATCAAGGAAAATTAGGAAAAATTATATATTTTAAAGCCTTATTGCCGTTAAGGCTAATATCCCTTTTTGGGAGGAGAAAAGAGTGAAATTGAAGCCAAGGGGGCCAGTCAAGTTCGCTGAAGTTTGCTGCAGCAGGCATAGAAGTAGAACTTTTTGGAAAAATTTGAAGTATAGCTGGTTGAACCTACCTAGGAAACAAGGGCAAAACGCATGAACTAACTGTAGCATGAAGCATAGAATTGTGGATTTTAAGAAGAAAGGTTAGTTCAGGGCCAAAAGGCTATTATCGTAGCATCTTTTTCTGAAGGTTGAGAAAAATTGGATGTTATGACCTAGAGAAAAAGAATACCCTCCACTTTCAAGTCAAGGAGGGGGAAGTGTTGAATGGTTGACTGGATATAAATTGTCAGTAATTATAAACCAAAAATATCCTAGGTATATCTGAACTTGGGATTTGTGACCTAGAGATTCCACTTAAAAATATTTAACTATGATGACATGGGCTGGGGGCTTTGTTGGTTTTGTCGGACTTAAAATAATAGCCAACTAAATGACTTGGGCATGTGAGCTTTGTTCATCTATGTTAAAAATTAGTTTTAATGTCAATCGAGTTTTGATTGAATTAATTACTAACTAGTGATACAAATTGCCTTGGTATGTGCTGCCAATTGCTTAAGATGAGTATCAGTTCAGCTTTTTGCAGATGCATTAGAAATGCTGTCTTGAGAATATTTCCATGTTTGAGACTGACTCTGAGACGTTTGAGATGTCTTGAGTCAAATGGATTGTAGACCCTCAAATGAACTCATTACTTTCTCTGGCCAAGCGCCATTGAAATTGAGGTGTCATGGGTAAGATGTGGTGAACATCAAACCCTATAAATCATCCTAAGTTGATACTAATAAAGGTAATTGACTATTACCACAAGTCTATAGTTTAATTTATAAGCTTTTTTGTATTAATACTTTACATTGTATTGAGTCGAGGATTTACTTGGTATCAGGAAAATCAGGGCAGCGCGCCATTGTCTAAGTAACGACAGAAGAATACAGCTTCAAGTAGAATTTCCAAGGACTTATATCCTAAATATAGTCACCATCTGGTCTATTGTCTTCATATAATAGATTTTCGAAACTCTACCTTACCGCAGAAGAAAAACCAGCAATCCTTAATAGACCTAAAAAGTCAACAGGGTCTACTCTATGTTGATAAGGGTCCAGACAACCTTTTCTTAAATCACATTAATTATCATAGAGCGAAAATTTTTTTAATGCTACCTGTTATTGCATCAATTTCTTTGGTAAACTGTTCACGCCCATGGCGAATCTCTTGGTGAACTCTTTAACATAAACAGTGTACTTTGGCTCTTGTGACTCAACGGAAGCCAATCCAGCCTCTCCCTTGGAAGCTTGGTTAAGATATCTGCAATATAGAGTGTCATGTTCATTCAGTTCAGATCTTAGTTTGGAACCTGTATTATGCTCACTGACTAATACCAGACTGGCTACTAGCGATTAGTTCACCCAAAGCATCATATGGTAAATCAAAAGGATAAACCTTAGATTCTATGAAAAATGTTATATTAGTGTAAAAAGTGAAGTATATAATAAGTTGAGTGATAAAGATAAGATAAAATTAATTTTAATTCTGAATAAGTTGGTAATTTAAGTAGTATAATGTTGATTCTAGGATCACCTAGTTAGACGGCATCAAACTGCTGCTTTCATGGCTTCGTCTATTTAAGATGATAATTGTATCCACGAAACTCCTTCCTGTGGTAGTTATCCCTGATCCAAGATGTTCATGGGCCCTTCTATCTGTCATTGCTTCTGGGCTTTGGGAGGTTGTATCTTCTTGATATTTAGATGTCACGAAATCTGGTCATATGCTTGTTGACTTCAGGTATGAGTGATGGCGCTCTCTTTATGCACCTTCCATCATCTTTTTGATTGATTCTCAAAGCTGGTTGATTTCAGATTTAAAAATATTCATCCTTGAGCCTTGATCATTCCAATTGGGATAATTTGGGCAATTCAATGCTGCATCATCAGCAAATTAAAAATTATTTAGCCCCATGAAGGTATAAAGAAAGGTCAGTTTTCCTATGAGTTTCAGGTGGCGTCATTATCCTCATTTTATAATACTTTTAAAGCTTCAGGGAGAAAATCATCTTTCATGGCGTCACGCTGATGGTGTTAGAAATTGTTTGAATCGCTGAATCTATAAAAGGTGCCATTCATCTCCACCCATGGCAGGTTGGTTGCACGAACCTCCACAAGTTTGGGGGTGAACTCTACTCATTCTACCAGTTGAGGAACTATCCATTGATCCACTCATGGCCTTACCCATGACAATCCCCTCTGTTAAATTAGTGCTATTACATCAAGTTTTGGTGCACAGGTAGTTACTATTGCAGCCACCAGACGCTGTAAGAGGACAGCGACTTGTCCCAAACTAACAAGAAGGGACCACTAGTCCAGCAATAGAGCTTTTTATCTTCTAATTAAAATGAAGCATTGTGGATTATAATATTATGTTCTTGGCTTTGGGCTTGAATAGGTCTGTTTTTTCTGAAAGTTGCTTCCAAATACATGGGAAAAATGTAAGAGAGTGTCTATAACTTTCCTGTTCCCAGAGTGCAAGTGCACAATGCACAGGGCCAGCACTAGGAAACTAGACGCTAGAATAAAAGTTTTTAAAGCCCAGCAGAGGGTGCTGGAGCAATAATAACTTATGTAAAAAGAGTACGATCATTAGAGTGAGTAACCAACCAAAAACGACGCGGTTCACAGAGTAGGAAGGTATAGGCGTCCCAGGTTGGAGGGAACCTGGACGGCCTAACGGTGCACAAGGGGATAATTTTATCATATTTAAAATTTAAAAGTTTAATATAGCACAAGACCTCTATGATGAGGTCCATGCACAGTATCGTCCAAGATATCATATATATGAAAATGGTGTATTTATTGAATAAATTTTATTTATGGGGAGAAGGTGACCAACATGGGATATTAAGGGAATATAGGCAAACAATCAATTGAGGGAATTGAGTCTAAGCTGAGGCATGCCAATAGGTACACACTTCCATCAGGCAAGATGCTATATTGGTTAATTGAAAGAACTCAGGTGATTAATTGTAAAAACGGGCAGCCTGAGCTGAAAAGTACGAAAACTGACCAGGTTTCAGGACCTCATTCACCCTAAACCGAAGTGAAACGTTTTCTATCATAAAAAAGCTAGTTCATTTTAATGCCCCTACTCTCATACAGTGCCAAACTTTTTTTGCTTTCATAGGACCATCTTGGGCATTTTGCCTTCACCCAGCATTGGTCTATGGTATGCTTGAAGTCAGGGAGGCCTGCTAACTTCACCTTCTTGAACTCCCTGCAAGCATCTTTGTCTCTCACGTTGGTCCCTAGGATGATGTCATTTTCCAACCATGATATTACCCTCTCCTCCCAAAAGGGCACAACTCCCCTCCAGGGGACTTGCGCCAGAGAAAAATCTTGTGGGCTGGGGCCAACTTTATTGCAGCACGTTTTTCTTTGGTTGAGATCCTGCGGCCTGGGGGAAACGCTTATGGAAAGTTTCAATCAGAACTTGGGCATGCACACAGTCACGCGCTGGTACCCAACTGTTCTCTGCAGCGCCAAAACCTTTCCAGGATATCAGGTACTTAAGCCTTAATTTAACACGGCGGGAGGATACTATATCATCCACTTCCCACTCTGGCGTTCCATCCACAAAATAAGCTTTGGGAGTCTCAGGTGGGGGCTTATGAAAAATGTCAATTTGCTCTCATGAAAGACAGAGAAGATTGAAAATCAAAGAGGGAAGATCCAACTGGTATGAGTCACGGCCCACCTTCTAATAACGTGGTGAGGGCCAATCCTCTTTGGTCCCAGCTTTTTGCATGGCTGCTTGATATGTATGTTACGAGCATCAAGCATCTTAAGATACCCTTCCTTGTACGCTGGACCCACTTGTTGCTTACCATCAGCTTTCTCCTTATATACTTGCATTGTCGCCTCCAAACTCGTGGAAACCCCCTGGTGGACTTTCTTGATAGTCTTGGCGAAGTCCACCACTGCTTCAACTTGGATCCACGGCTGGGCTCCATGATAAAGGCGGGTTAAACCCAAGGTTGGCGAAAAAAGGGGAACAATCAAACAAAGAATGCAAAGTGTTATTGTAGCTAAATTGGGCCATAGGAAGGTGATAAACCCAATCTGAATGATCCGCAGCAGTGTAACACCGCATGAACTGTTCCAAACACTGCTTCACTCGTTCAGTTTGTCCATCTGATTTAGGGTGATAGGCAGTTGAATTGCAGGGGCGAATCTGAAGATTCTTACACAACTCTTCCCAAAAGACTGAGGTAAACTGGGGTCCCCAGTCACTGATGATCTCTTGGGGAACCCCATGGAGCGCAAACACATAAATGACGAAGAGCCTAGCCATCTCAGCCGCGGTTATTGTACTTCTGTAAGGAATAAAGTGGGAGAACTTCGTAAAGCGGTCCACCATCACCATGATGGCATCGTAACCATCTGAAACAGGTAGATCCACAATGAAATCCACTGATAGGGAAGTCCAGGGCCCTTCAGCTTTTTGGACTAATACCAACAACCCCGCTAAATGTTGACGATTTGGCTTCATTTGGGTGCAGATCAAAAACTCCTTAATTTACCGCCCCACCTGAGAAGGCAATCCCTTCTTAATTGTAAGTGTGTCATATTAACTCCAATGTCTTTGCTTTCCCAGGATGACCAACGGTGAGTCCATCATGATGGTCCCAGATGATTTCCAGGCGAAGTGGGCCAGCAGGAACCCATAGGCGCACCTGAAACCACGCCATCTCATCCTTCACATGATAGCCCCTGGAGTGATCCTCTTGATTCAACCCGCACTTATAAAGTAGCATATTATATCTGGCTGATAAAGGCTGAGTAAAGACTACATTTCAGAACATGCTGTATTGCTCTGCATTCTCTAGAGGTGCAAGCGCTGGCCTGTTGGCCATGGAAGAGGTAGGTTGTGACACAATCTTACCCAGCGGAAACATCAACTGGGTGTTATGAACCTCTACCTCCTTTGGATCTGGAGTTAAATCAGGGTTGTGGCTCAAAGCATCCGCCAAACCATTCTCCTTGCCTTTGGTGAGCTCATAAGAAATGCAAATTGGGAAAAGGTCTCATACCAACAGTCTGCCGTGGGGTTAGGACATGAGAAGCGCGGTAGTATGGCAAGGGATGGTGAATATATGTACATAGAAAGGTTGGGAGGAGCCATGCAAGTGATGACGCCAATAAGTCAACGCCTCCACCACTTCCTGCAACTCTTTGTCGTAAATGGCGTAATTCAACTCAGGCAGAGACATTTTCCTAGAAAATATCCCACTGGACGCTCTATCCCGTCTTCACCTACTTGTAACAAGGCAGCCGCTATGGCGAAGTTTGAGGCATCAGTAGACACAATGATCTCTTTTGAATGGTCGACATGGCGAAGGACAGACGTGGACAACAGGGTGCATTTCACTGCTTGGAAAGCATCCTCCAAAACGGGAGTCCACTGAAGCACCTTGGCCCCACTAACCTTATATAAGGAGCTGCCACCTCGGAAAGATTGGGCGTAAACTTCTTGAGGAACATACACATCCAAAAAACTCCTCAATTTCTTTACCAAAATGGGGGTGGGCCAATCACGAATTGCCTTCTCCTTGTCTAGAGTTATCATTTTCTTGGTTAAACATGACGTTGCCCAGAAAAGTGACCTGGGACTTAAAGAATTCACATTTACAACCTTTAGCTTAAGGTGGGCTGCCCTTAACCTCTCCACCACTTGCCAAAGGTGTACTGTGTGTGCCTCATGATCAGAAGAAAACACCAGGATATAGTCCATGTATGCGATCGCACATACCCCCAAAAAGTCCCCCAAATGCTGCATCAATGCTGCGTTGGAAGATAGCAGGGGCATTCTTTAGCCCAAAGGGCATAACCCAAAACTGGAAAATCTCTTTTCTGATACAAGATGTGGTTAACCACTCCTGTACCTTCTTTATCCTGATCTTATTGAACACATTGAGGTAATCCAGTTTGAAAAAGACTTTAGCCTTCTATAAATAACGCGCAATCTGTAAATCCAAAGGATGGTTTGGAGGTCTGGTACAGTAACATTGTTTATATTCCCGTAATTTACACAAGGGCGTAAAGTTCCATTGACCCTCTCCACAAAGAGAAGTGGGGAGCAAACTGGGGAGATAACCTGAAAAATCGCGCCTTTGGCTAACTGCTCCTTAACCCATACATCTAAAGCCTCTTCAACCCGGACAGTCAATGGTTAAATAGAGGAAGCTATACGCACCAGATCCACAGTGAGCTTACTCACAATCGAACTCAGAATTATCAGGTATGCGTTAGCGAAGCCACATCAAAGGAAGATTAAAACCCCTCCAAACAGGGAGGTAGGGGAACCTCCACGGAGGTTTTCAGCATAGGGGCAAGGCTGAGGATGTAAGTGTGGGGCTAGTGGGGCAAATCGCCCTGAAAGCTATCCACAGATGAAGGAACAACTAATGTGCGACCATTTTTTTAATGTGAGGAATAGAGTATTTTCTTTCGAGTTGTTCTGATGTCAAAATTCCGCTACCACTCCACACACAAAATGATGGAGTACAAGAGGTTTTCGATAGCCTGAAGTGGTCGTATAACTAATATTTGCCAACTTGATAGTCCACTGAACCCTGAATTCTCAGCGTGGAAATACCTTGGGATGCCCCTCTTCTAACCATACCACCTGGTACATAACTCAGCTCAAGATAGTTGGCTAGGCTTTGATCCATAAAAAAATCAGAGGCTCCAGTATCCAACAAAATAGTTGTGCTGATTTCCTAGATGGGAGAAAGGGTAACAGTCAGTAGAAATACCCCAAATGGTCTTTATTTAAAGCAGAAAACGCCAGTACATCACCAACAAACTCATCATCTGGCATTAACATGTCACCCTGGTATGTTTTTGAATCAAAGAATGAAAATGGATTATTTTGCCACTCTCTCTACTGAGGCCACATATCCCACCATATTTTCAGCAGGGGCATAAACATTTATTATATTATAAACGCAGCTTCTTTTCAACCTCCTGAGTGCTGTGAATCATGGAAGAGGTCAAACGGTGGTTTTCTGTGGTGATTTGATACACAGGAGTAGGTTTCAATCTGAAACATGAGTGAGTAAATATGGTTAAGAGGTATATATAAAGTTTCCGTTATAAAACGCATTTTTAGATGTGAATGTCACTATTCCTATAACAGCAATGGACTGCCCAACGTTAACCAAGGCCATCACCCCCAGGCCTATCTTTGTAGATTCCGCCGGCATCATCTGAACGTGCTGCCAAAGTAAACCTCATTTGTTTAAATGGATTTTCTGATTTTTGGCAGAAAGTTGGTGAATTATGACTTCTGGACCACAAAGCATCCATATCACCAGGTACAAGCAAGAAGGGTGGGTACTTTCCAGTTAGAGGCAGCTAAAATATCGCCAAGTCTCTAACCTTCAAGAAAAGGCAGAAACAGCGGTGTTGCTGACCACAGCCAGATCTCACAGCTGGCGCACAATGCTTATGCTTTGTGAAAGTCCCACACAGAAAAAGTTTATACACATAAGAAAATTTGGTTGGTTGACTAATGTAAGGAGAGTGACTATAACTCTCCTATTCCCAGCGTGGTAGTGCACAATACTCAGGGCCAGCGCCAGCGCAAGGAAAGTAGTCGCTAGAATAAAAGTTATTAGAGCCCAGGAGAGGGTTCTGGAGCAATAATAACTTATGTAAAGGAGTGCAATCATTAGTTTGAGTAACCAACCAAAAATGACACAGTGCACAGAGTAGAAAGGTGTAGGCGTCCCAGGTTGGAGGGAACCTGGGCGGCCCAATGGTGCACAAGGGGATAATTTTATCATATTTAAAATTGAAAGGTTAATGTTGTATGAGACCTCTATGAAGAGGTCCATGCACAGGATCGTCCAAGATATCATAAATATGAAAATGGTGTACTTAGTGAAGGTTTTTAAAGTGAGTAGTCATTCAAAAGAGGAGATTGGTCTTAACATGGGAAATAAAGGGAATATAGGCAAACAATCAATGGAGGGAATTGAGTCTAAGCTGAGGCATGCCATAAGGTGCAAACTTTCATTGGGCAAGATGCTATATTGGGTAATTGAAAGAGCTCAGGTGATTAATTGTAAAAACGGGCAGCCTGAGCTGAAAAGTGCGAAAACTGACCGGTTTTTATGACCTCATTCACCCTAAACCAAAGTGAAACGTTTTCCATCATAAAAAAGCTAGTTTATTTTAATTTACTACTCTCATACAGGGCCAAACTTTGCTTGATTTCATAGGACCATCTTGGGCATATTTTGCCTTCACCCAGCATTGGTCTATGGTATGATTGAAGTCAGGGGGGCCTGCTAACTTCACCTTTTTGGCCTCCCTGCAAGCATCTTTGTCTCTCACGTTGGTCCCAAGGATGATGTCATTTTAACCATAACAAAAAATGATCAGTTATCAATGGAATTACACATAGATATGCTCCTTCCACTAGCGTTTTATTGGTGCGCTTTATGTGTACTAATCTGCACTCAAATGTGATATACTATAGGTTTAATTCTTCAAAAGAGGATCAAGCATGAATCATCAAATCTTGGGGCATTTTCATCATAGTCACGATCAACTAACTGCAATTGAGACTCTAATAAATGGCCTTAATAAAATATAAATCCTCCTGCCAAATATACTATGCTGGCATGAGGGATATGAGAGAGTAATAGAATTGAGCCTAATAGCAGTGATATAGGAACTTTAGTGGGGCTTAGGGATTGGTTCTCTGTAATAGTTTAATATAAATTAAAGCACTAAGGCCAAGTCCAAAACCAATCAAATACAGCGTTGGTGACTCCCTATGAAGTCATGGGCCCAGGCTGATGACTCAAATGATAGATTGAATCCTATGTAGATTATTAGTTAAGAAATATTATTTAAATAAAATTCACATAACTGATGGTTGGTCAAACCATCAGCTACATTATCCCAAGATGAGACTGTATATGACCTCAGGTGATTAATATGTAATCTACTAAAACACACTATTAGTATCATCATCCCAGATGGAGTATTTGGCTTCTTTGATAAAACAATAATAGCTCAGTCCAAATGACCTGTTGCTTTTCATGCTTTGTTACCCAAAGATGTTAGAACAAAACCTTGCTTCATAAACAGGTATCTGGTATCCTAGTTTGTCTTTAACTCTCCATTGACATTTAGAAAGCCTCTCCAATGTTTTTTGACGCTTCCAACTTGATTCTGATAAGTTTTCAGCTAACTCCCTCTGTTAGCTTCCAGGAGGCAGGTTTTTCCAGTACGCTGTAATGATTAGTGCCAGGTTGGTCAGCAGAGCAGCATCTCGCCCATACAAGGTTTTGAAAGGGGATACCCAATTACTCAGTAATGGCTTAATTATTAAGCCAACAAAGGCGAGGGCTGCAACTAATCCCATATAGATTTGTAATTAATGCCCATTTTCTTCAAAATCCCTGTAAGATTCCAATGGCTCACTCAATGCTTCCATTTGAGGATGGAGTTTAGGTGTAGTGAACTGCTGATTTACTCCCATTAGGTCGATCAACTTTCTCAACACGTCTCAGAAGATGTTCTTCCTTTTTTGGAAGTGAAACTTGAGGGTAATCATGCCCAGTGATGACTTTTTTGTACAGGAAGCGAGCGGTGGAGTTCACAGTATACATATTGACCTCAGAAGCCTAAACCCACATGATGTAGTGGTTAAATTGCTACAAAGATAAGCCTTTATCCGCTGTAGGCAGTTAATAGAGGCCCATCACATCAATTGATACATTTCTGAAGGGCACTATATGGGTATCAACATTAACTAAAATCTCTTTTCTAGTGGGTGGAAACTCACACAAGGTATGCAAAACTCCAAAGCTTAGTAAATTTCATCAGACATACACTCTAAGTAGAATCTCTTTCTAAAATATGCGAGCGTTCTCTATAAAATCTTTCATGTCCCACTTGCTTATATGCCTCCATCACCAAATTCATACGGTCACTGGTCAAATATAGGGGTACTCTTTGTTAAAAAACTTTTTTTGTAGATTTCCATTGACATACTGATTGTTTTAGGAACTTCTCCTCAGGACGCTCTTAACATTATCTGTTTTGTCCCTGACAGACAACTTCTGGTAGTCAATTAAGTCATATCTGTTGATCACTCTCTGTTGCTTGCAAGTGGAACACCAGTAAGCACAATAGGCTTTTAGAGGTTAGTTGTTTTTTCTCCTGCTCAATGTATGATTTTAAAATAATAGCCTTGAAGGAGTATGACTCATCGTTAAATGTGTCCATCAGAATCCAACAAGGTCTTCAATCAGCGTAGCACCACGTTATCTGTTACTACCTTAAATGCACCCCATACAAGTAACGTCTGAAGTGTTCTCAGCTCTGATCACCACCAAGAATTTTGCTCAGTTACTTTGCTAATATTCTCTACTTTGCTAAACACCTTTTAATAGTATTTGATTGTGTAATCTTCCCCGTCTTCATCCAATTGTGCCAGGAAAGCTCCAAGTCCTACGTCACTGGCGTCAGTATAGAGGTTAAACGTTTTGTTGAAGTCAGAATAGGCTAAGATTGGTACCTCTACCAATCTTTCATCTAACTCCGCAAAGGCCTGCACCTGTTCTAAGCTCCACTTGAACTTTGTTTCATTGATGATCAGGTATGTAATGGGTGATGCCAAGTCCGCGAAATGAATAATTAATTGCTGCTAATATCCCACCATTCTATGGAACACTTGGATTTCCCTCATGCTCCCTAGTGGTCCCATAGCCACATTGGCTTCCACCTTTCCAACTTATGCTTAGATGCCACTAGGGTTGATCTCATGCCTAAGGAACTCTAACTATTTTTAAAAAAGGTGCACTTGCTCCATTTCAGCTTCAGATTGGATGCTCGCAGCCATGTAAATAATCTCAGTTATGTTGTAGATGCTTTTGAAGTATTTGGCTTTATAGTAATGTCTTCAGGATATAGTGCACACTCAATAACTTAAAATCGCCAAAAAAATTCAATTCATCATTTGCTGGAAGGTAGCAGGGGCGCTGCGGAGACCCTGCGTTATCATCTTTGGATCAAAAGCCCCTAACTATTAATAAGGGCGCATTTATCATGATCTGGTGAGAGCTCCATCTTCCAACAGCCAATGTCCAGATCCATCACTGAGAAAGTAGCTTGTGCTGCACTGGCGTTTCAAAGCGTCATCAATACACAAAAGCGGGTATGAGTCCTTCTTAGTTATCTCGTTCAAATGGTGGTAGTACATGACTCCTCTATGGGTTCCATCATTTTTTTTGTAAAAGCAACAGAAGATATGCCCAGTGACTGTCTGAAAATTTGATTAGACCTTCTTTGGCTTGTTAGTTCATCTCTTGTGCAATAACTAAACCCTCTGCTATCATGCAGTGGTAGGGCTTGTTTTAAAGAGTATAGTTGATCTACTGTTCATCTTGTGAACCTCACCCTTGCAGAGGCCATCATTTTGTCTTGTACTGAAGATGTCGCTTAACTCACCAAAAAGCTCATCAAGCTCCTTCTGTTGTTTATGTGTCAAATCCCAAACCTAAGCCCATAAAAATAATCCACTGCATATAAGGATATAATGTCCTATTCTCTTGTCAATTGAGCTAGTGTAACAACTTGTCCCTTTTTAAATCAAATATTTTGAGAAGTGATATTATTAAAGATGATGCTAAAATCTCCTGAGTAATTTGTGTCATAGAAACCTAGTAGTACTTGGGTTCTTGCTCACGGTTTTTATCTTAGCTGTATATTTCCAAGATGATATCCAGAGGACAATTACGATAATTGACAAGGTCATCCTGCGATGATCTCCTGGTCAAATCTCTATAGTCTCTCAAGCGGTCAGTGAGAGGCCTTCTTCCACACTAAGATAGGCGGTAACTGCTTCACACCTGGTCTCATTCAAGGTTGTAGGAACCCAGCCAATATCTGCTCGCTGGTTCTTATCACCTACTGGATTCTACAAAGTTTGTAATTAAACTTATATATGAGGAACTAATAGAATTGAGAATTCTATAAATTTTATTATAAACGTGATATGAGTGAAAAACGACCCCCTAAACATCCAACCATTCAGTATTTAAACTGTTTTGAGGTTGAGGTGAATTTAAGGATAGGTTTAGAATAGCTTAGCCTAGTTCAAATTAGGAAAAATGGGGGAGCAGCCTATCAAAGCTCAATATACTAGCTTCTTCTTAGCTGAACAATGGCAAGGAAATTGTTATTAGCCAAAATGTACCCATGAAATAATGATTTTATAAACTTCAGCCAATCCCCATTTAAAAAGTTATTGCACCTTGGGGGATCCCGCCAAGCCTATAAAAGGGGGGTCCCCACATAGACGCTTTGAAGAACATGGTTGTGGTTGGGGATTTACTTATAATGGTCGCCCCACACTCCATTGTGTGGGCAGAGTAATCCAACTGCTTGATTTTATGTTTTATACCCATGCAGGATTCGAAATGTTGCTACCCCAATTTAACAGGGTCCCACTGAGAATTGGCTATGGTCTTTTGGCCAATATCAGCATTTTCATTATTTAAATCAATTGGAACATCCTCGCAAACTTGCAAATGGCCAACATTTCCCCTTTTTAGCAGATTTCAAACCAAAATATTCTTCTTTTGCAACTGGGAGGGCAAAAGTCTAACATCAGCCACCTCAAGAATGTTAGGGGGATGATAGGGCCATAGAAATCGGCCATGTACATTGAAGGTGAAAATCCCAGTAGTCATGGACTTTATAAGGTACTCATTTCCTCTCTTGTAAGTGATAGTAAAAGGACCAAACCAAGTTGATCCAAGTTTGCTGTTTCTAGAAGTGATGCGTTTATGGTTTTATAATACCATGTCAGATACTTGGAATGTAGGCAGGGGTTTAGAGCTCATTGTCAGACTGTCCTTCTTTAGTCCTCAAATTTTGCTAAGTTAGTCAAAGCCTCAGATTGGAGTTGAATGATATACTGATCCAACCAACTCATAACTTTCTCAGGCTCCTCAACTCTAGAAGAGAATACAACTTTTTCTAGAAGAGCAGTTATTTCAGGATCCCACCCATACAAGATCCAGAACGGATACATTTTTTATAATCTTATGATAGTTAATCCGGTAAGCCATCAAAGCACTGGGTAGGTAATGATCCCAGTGATTAGATCAGAGGAGGCCATTTTTTGTAAGATGGAAACCAAGTTCTATTTGGTCTTTCCACGGTCTCATTAATGGAGGGATTATATGAAGCTGAGAAAAGTCATTGAGATCCCAAGGATGTAGCCAAGATGTTATCTACTCTGGAGGTGAATGTTTTTACCATTATCGCAGAGTAATACTTGGGGACAGCCATGTCAAGTGAAAAGGTTTTGATGTAAAGCGAGGCTGTGGCCTTGGCAATTTGGGCAAGGGAAGCTACGGCTTCCACCCACTTAGTGTAGCAGTCAATAGCTACTGGGATAAATTTGTTTCCACCAGTAGTCTGAGGAAGGGGACCTACTACATCCAAACTGATGGTGTGGAACTGTTGTTGAGGGGTAGTTGGTTAATATTGGTATCTAGTCTTAAAACCGTATTACTTATTACATGTAATTCAGGCTTCCAATACATCAAAAACAGATTCCATTATTCCATCCCAGTAGTACCAATTCTTAATCCACTCATAAGTTTTCTTTGCCCCTCCATGACCTAGGATGGAGTGAGCTTCTAGGATAGCAGGTACGCGTTCCAAGGGCCGCAGGTAAGGCAGCCATTTTGACCCACTTGCTTATACAACTTCCCGTTCTCCACTTTGGTGTTACAGAAGTGCTGGGCTAACATTTTCTGTACAGGTTCATCCTCATCCTCCCAGTCATCAGGGCCATTAAGAGGTCATGTAACCTCTCCACCTCACTATTATCCAAGTGAAGGACTTGTAGCCGAGTCAACCCATCAACATCCATGTGATGGGTTCCAGCACGGTGCTCAATCTTCATGTCATAATGCTGGAGCTTTGTAGCCCAATGAGCTAACCAGCTTGTAAGATCCTTCGTGTTCTGCAACCATTTTATGGAAGAGTGGTCTGTAACCACGTGGAAGGCAGTCCCAGTTAAAAAAGGGCGTTAATTCTTCACAGCAAACAGAATGGCAAGGCACTCCTTCTCAGTTACACGGTAGTTGAGTTCCTCTTTTGACAGCACTGACTGAAATAGGATACTGGATGATCTACACCATTTTCATCTAATTGGGTTAAGATGGCCCCAATGGTATAGTCTAAAGCCTCGGTAAACAGGATAAATGGTTTATTGTAATTGGGGTGCCTCAGGATAGGACGATTTTGTAGCACTTGTTTCAACATCTCGAAAGTGGCCTTTTGTTCAGCGCCCCCAATAGAAAGGGGTATTCTTAGTCAATAGGCGAATGAGAGGTTCGCTGAGCTGGGCAAACTTGGAGATAAACTGATGGTAATACCCATCATCCCTAGAATACCTGAATATCCCATAGATTTTTAGGGAGAGACATAATTTAGAAATCACTTCAACCTTATTTTGCATGGGTTGGATTCCTTCTTGAGAAATGAAATGTCCAAGGAAATCCAACTCCTTTGGAGGAAGGTACACTATGAAGGCTTCAATTTAGTATTTGACTTGTGTAACCGTTGAAACACCTCCTTTAGATGATTAAGATGTTCGTTGAAGGTTCGAGAGAACACTGTGATATCATGAAGAAATATGATGACACAAGCTAACTTCAGGTCTCACAAAATGTGGTCCTTCACACGCTGGAATGATGCAAGTGCGTTAGACAATCCTTGAGGTAATCAAGTTTGTTTGGAAAAGACCATCACTACAAATGAGAGCACATTTCTCTTGAACTTCAGGGGAAAGGTCCATTTGCCAATAGCCGCTAGTCAAGTTCATGGCGGAAAAAAAAGTTAGAGCCAGAGAGTTGGGCCAGGGCGTTGTTAATGTGGGGATATGATAGCTATTCTTTTTTATGAGGTTTTTCAACTTTTGGTAGTCCATAACTATCCAATGACCTCCATTTTCTTTTTTATATGCAATAGAGGGGAAGACCAAGGGCTTTGTGAAAGAAAAAACAACCCCGCGTCTAGCAACTGCTGGATCTCCATCCTCATCTGCTATTCTTCCACCTTCAACTTACGGTAAGGTTTGGACCTAATAGGATTGGCATCGCCCACATTGGTAGAGTGACACCAGCCTTAAATGTGGCCATAGTCATTGTCTCCTTTGGAAAATATGTAATTGTATTCGACTAATAAAGTATGGACCTTTTACAATTTGTCTGGGGTTAGCTCATCCAAAATATGTGCATTGAGTAGGGTACACACCAGGTTATCCATAGGCAAGCCCAAATCCACCATAGAGCCGACATAGTAATATTTTCAATATTCTCCACTGGAAGTTGAAAGCCTCTGCCAATCTCTTGGTGTTTACAAATGACCATGTCTTTACCGGTGAGGTTTCTAAGAAGAAGGGTGATAGGCCTCTAGTAGGCAGGGTCTAGTATCCCAGGAAGAAACTGAGGCTCCAAGGGGCTAACGCCTTCAAGTCTTGTGTTATGCAACAAGCAGTAGTGTGGTATTTTGAGTGTGATTTTTGTCAACCACGCGTTGTTCACCAGACTTAATTAATAGTCATCTGCAGCATAGAAAGGGATGCCGTCTTTTGCATCCACTGAGTCAGGCAATTTCTTAGTGTTGCATCCAGAGGTGGAATAAGGTAAGTCATATCTGATAAAAGGTATTTGATCAGACGTAAGTATTTGTGCTTGCTAGGTTCTTTATTAAATAAGACTAATGGGACAACATTGTTAAGTAATGAGAGGTATTCTTGCTTCATGTTTATTATTCCCTCATTCTCAATCATAAACTGAGTTCCGATGAGCATACCATATGTGTTGTTATCCAAAGCCACAGAAGGGGCTGATAAAATAAGCTTTCTAATTCAAATGGGAAGAAAAAGTATGCCCTGATTGCACGGGTATTATTTGGGCCAGCTGTTCCAAATTCTTATGTTTACTCCAAGTCTGGAGTTAGCTTTATTTTCTTTATAAGCTTTGTGGAGATCAAAAAACTGGGGAGCCAGTGTCCAAGATGGCCAGTGTTTGGACCTTTTTAATGACTACTTTAACCTTAGTAAGCGTTCCTCCAAAGTCAGGTGACAAAGTTAAGACCTCTTTGAGCCAAAAGGTGGAGGTTAGTCTTTTACCAGTCTTAGGGTATTTATCCAAGATGGATTTCACGGGATGCACCCGCTGAAGAGGTTGAATCAGACTAGCTACAATCTTTTCAACATCTCTAGCAGTATCAATAACTGTTGGACACCATAGAATTTGGTGGAGGTTGTTTCTTCAGGTATGGTGGTCTCATCTACTCCTTCAGCGTCTAAATGATCAGAAACCTATACTTCTGCGGGAACTCCCAAAATATAGTAACCAAAGCTATAATATTCCCCTTCAGATTCTTCCCCAAGGGTATATTCAACAATGGGCAAGGCCGTGATGGATTTAGGATAGATGCCCATAGGAGACTGAGTAGCCTTAGAGTGCGCATTTGCCAGTTTAGCTAAAGGGAAAGGCACATCAGCTTTTGTGAGCTTGTGCAAGCATATGGTTTTTAATACCTTACAGGTCACTGTTTCATAAGAAGGAGTGATATCCTTTTTAAGTTGAACTGATGAAACAGTTTTGCAAGGAGGATAGCCACAGATGAGCTCACACCCAAAAGTTTAACAGGCGGATGCTCCTCAATGGTTAGAGCCGAATTTTTCACCTCAGCTTCATTTATTGTGGCACATAAATAATAATTCGGCCACATCTAACAAAGCCTCCTTGATGTCGCGGATGTTTTTAAAATAAAGTTTCACTGAAATGATATGTCTAGCTAGAGATATTTGTGAGGCTAACCCATATAACAGGTCGGCGATATCATCGTCAAGGGTGAGCATGTTAAAGGTGGATAACCTTTGCGCAGAGAGGAAAAATGTTCAGCAAAAGCAATGGGCGATTCATCTTCATATATGCTAAGGCGCATAAAGGCCTTTTTTCCCTGTTTAGACTCTGCTTTTGATCTGAGTTCAGCCAAAAGAGCCTCCTTTACCTCTGCCCAAGTGTGTGAAGGGTTCAGATAGGGAACAATCATCTGTTGTTCTAGGCGACTTAAACAAGGAACAATGTGTTGAACCTTTTGTTTGTCCGTTGCACCATACAGGGCAGCTTCATAAACATACAAAAAAGTAGCAATGCATCCTTATCCAGGAATGTACATGTCTTTAAGACGTGGTTTTAGTGTGCGCTGCTCAAGTTCATTGAGATGTGGTAAGGAGTTTGCTAGTTACTTTTCAAGATCAACTATTCTGGTTATATAGGGGTCCCCTGTAGTGAGCACCATTTTGTAGGAACCCAGAGGATATCTGCTTGCTGGTGCTTTAAGCCTGCTGGGTTCCACAAATTTTTTAGTATTAATTATATATGAGGCACTAATAAAATTGGGTTTTTTATAAATTTTATTGTAGGCATGATAAAAGTGAAAAAACGACCCCCTAAACATCCAACCATTCAGTATTTAAACTGTTTTGAGGTCGAGGTGAATTCAAGGGTAGGTTCAGAATAGCTTAGCCTAGTCCAAATTAGGGAATATGGGGGAGCAGGCTATTGAAGCTCGATATACTAGCTTCATCTTGGCTGAACAATGGCAGGGGAATTGTTATTGGCCAAAACGTATCCATGAGGTAACAATTTTATAAACTTCAGTCAATCCCCATTTAAAAAGTTATTGCACCTTGGGGGATCCCGCCAAGCCTATATGTGGGGGTCCCCACATAGGTGCTTTGAAGGACCTGGTTGTGAATGGGGAAGTACCTTCCAATGGTCACCCCACAGTCCATAATGTGGTCAGAGTAACCCAATTGCTCAATTTTATGTATTTTGCCCGTGTAGGATTTGAATTGGCGTTACCCTAATTAATGTGGTTCCACAAGAATCGACCAGGGTCTTTTGGCTGATATCAGCATTGTCATTATTTAAATTAATTGGAACATCCTCACAAACTTGTAAATGGCTGACATTTCCCTTGTTGGCAGATTATTACCCAAAACTTTCTTCTTTTGCAACTGGGAGGGCAAAAGTCCAAGGTAGGTGTAGTGGATGGTGTAGATAGAATGGTCTTTTTCACCATGCACGTCCATCATTTCCACGGTTTACATCTGCTTAAGTTTAAGGGGGAGCTGGCTAATACCAAAAATGAGTACCAAATGTAAATATCTGGTTGTCTGGCTCACTTTTGTCTCTCCATATCAGCTGCACAGGTCTCTGATATGGTCTTTGTATGAGTTGTTGATAGTAACGAATTGATAGAGTATTAATAGTATAAAGACTATTACTCTAGGTTAATTTTTCTCAGCTAAGTTGATTATTAGGTCAAATGTTAAACTTGTGCTTGTCCTTCTAATCGTTGAAGGTATCTCTGGAAGGGTAGGGAACACTCCCAATAACGCTTCTCTTCTGATATAACCTAACCTAGTAATAGGTACAGGGGCTCTTCTTTTCATTCTTAAAGTAGAGTCTGCGGAGATCTTGATAGCAAAAAATAACCAAAGGATATCCTATCTTTCCACTATAGTCCCAATAGTAATATAATACTAATGCTTGACAGTCTAAGCTATGGTAGGTCTTTTATGAGCTAATCAATACTCAAGTCTGGCTTATCTAATAAACTTTAAGGGTTTTTGAGGAATTCAGCGCCCAACTCTTCTGTTAGCGCCCCAATTTGAAATGCAGCCATCACCAATGATATAACCCTTCAGGGTCTCTCCAAACAAGGATCTTCCTCATCACTTTAGTCAGATTACACTGACAACCCATAAAAATCTCTTCTGGATGACTCATAGAGTGTCAACACCTTCACTTAACCACAGCGTGTCACACTTAAAAGTTAGCAAACTGCTTAGATAATGGGACTTTTTTTCATAAACCGCAGGTTGTGGTACCTCGCGGGGTAATTTGCAAGTTTCTTATCTAAGGAGTATCAATTTTCTAGTAATTCATAAACCCCTTAGTTAAACGTTGAGAAATCCTGATCGACCTCTACAAAATAACTAAATTTCAATATTAGAATCAATAACCTATTCACTTGTTTATTGTTGGGGATCAGCCCTGACAAAACATTAGTGATCCAGCAGACTAAATCCTAGTGGATTACTTAATGTTAATAAAGAAAATTTTACCAAACTATAGCTATTGTATGAAACTAACTCCCACATCTAATAGCAGGCCCCATCTCCTAGTGTACAAGTATATTTAATATAATTGATAAGCTGGGTGATGTAGGCATACTAAAATCCCAACACATCTACGCGCTCTTAACCAGATTATTAAGCAATGAAGTTTTTCATAACTAGGCGGCGCTTTGAAACCTGACTGAGTCTATAGCATGGTTTAAATTTTTTTTCTCCTAGTCCATCTCTTTTTTCCTTGCTCAATGCATCTCTGGGGAAGCTCTTCTTCTTGGCGTGTTTCATTTCCATGTCCTTATTGCTGCCACCTTTACAGAGCGCGGTACCCATGGCCCATGCCATGTCATCCAAGTTTGGGTGTTGCTGTTGATAATAGTTCTGGAAAGCCTATATTCCTCAGGTCAGGTTTATATGACACTTCATTGTTTAAAGGATCCTCTCAGGCGACTTTCCTGAATCCATGCTTACTGTAATCCCCCAGGCTGGTCTCTCTTTTTTAGATCATAGCGAATCCTGTTTAACTCATTTCTTAGGGCCTATTTCCAGAAAATCCAGTTTCAGGTCATCCTTATTCTTCCAACATGCTTTTTTTACTCCAGCGCTTCAGGACTACTCACATTAAAGCCAGTTTCAACCTAAGATGATCTTCCCAACAATATGACAGTACATTGCCAGAATATTTTGATGGCAACAAAATAAAATTTATATATAATGTATATTTTGCTTTTTAATCTTCTTAAATTTTTCCTAGCTTTTTTATATTATATCACTTTTTGCATTTTTTTCTTATATTGTTTTTATATGTTTTCTTTGCAATGAGACTTAACCTAGCAATAGTTTCAGAGGTCCATCTTTTTTTCCTCTACTCTGGTTAAGAGGTTAATTTTAACTAATTCAGCTATTATGGTATAGCGGTCTCTTTTTAAGTATTACCCATTGCACTAGGACTTGAACTATTGTTAATAGATTCAGTGGTCCCACAAAAGCATTGCAACATATTTTTCTCTTAGATCCAATACTATAGATATATAGAATGGACCCTATTCACTATATGACTATCATTGAAGTTGCTTATCATATATTTAACTGTTGCTGACTTGGCAATAATCTTGAACTGACCTGACCACAAAGCGTCCAACTTGTTTCTTCTTCCAAAACCATGAGTATCACAATACACTACCCTATCTCTCACATGGTTCTCTTGTAGAGCTGATTGGTTATGTTGTCTGTCATCTTTGCTTTAATTATTTTTTCATTATTGTAATAAATGAATGTGTTTGCAGTTTAATCATAATAATTTCCATTCAGGTAAGGTATTTCTCTGCACTCATACCAAAAGTAGGTTCTACAGCAGAATACAAAGTTGATGGTTAGTACTGCTCTATGTACATATAAAAGTTCTAATGGCGTTTACTATGTCGCCGTATGATAAATAATATAGTATGTAAAAGTAACTGAACTCAGATATGATCCCACGTGGAAGAATTTTACCATTACTAATTTTCTTAGAATCAAGGCTAGAGTTCCTTTGACTTTCTCTACCAGTCCATTCAATTCTGGCTAATAGGAATATATACCTCTTCTTGGATTCCCATCAGTTCATTGATCTTGGTATCACATAAGATGTAAAATTAATTCCATTGTCACTAAATAAAAATTTCAGGCATCCATACTGGTACAATATTTGGTCCATTATGGATCTCATTGTGATTGTAGTATCTATCTGCCCAAGGCAATTTTCTCAACCCATCTAGCAGATTTTCTATGACAACTACGATGTACTTTACTCTCTCAGTACTAATACTGAATGATTCCAACTAATCTTATGAAACCATGAGGTAAGCTAATCAAGAGTGTACTAGCCAGTATTTGTCACATTTTTGTGCGGATTGTGGAGTTGCCATTACATGCAACAGGCAGATAATCCACGACATCACAGCTGATCAATTACTAGTAATAATATTGGAGTATATGGTCCATAGTTTGATTAGGCCAGCATGGCCAATGACCTTGTGCACGGTTTGAAGGACTTCTACTCATTATGACATTTTTAGTGAATATGAACATTTCCTGCCAATTATAAAATAGCTTTCTATTCTTAATTTAATGTTTTCTATTACTCTCTTCAAGACACCTTGAATCTTAAAGGGCACATCCCCAATATTTCTTTCAATCATCCTATAAAATAACTCATCTGGAAGATGATAGACAACTTGAACAGCTGGCAATCTTGATAATCTGTCAGCATTATGATGTGCTGCTCCTTCTTGGGGTATAATTTTTAAGGCTTTGATTTTAGTTTTAGAGCCCAGTGTGCCATTTGTACCTTTGGTTCCTTGACATTTTGTACCCATCATAGAGACAAGTAGCCATTAACAACTTTAAGGTGTGTCCCATGAATGTATACTTGAAATTGTTTGAAGGCATAAATTACCGATGGAACACCCACGCACTGTAATGGTTTAGTTTCTTCTCTCTGGTCTTAGTGCTCTGATCACATATGCCACAGGATGCTCTTCCTTGTCATTGTCCACTTGACTTAGAATGCATTGATCACCGTTAACAAGGCATCAATCCTTATGATGAATCTCTGATTGAAAAGCAGGTATTGCAACATCAGCCGCCCATCAGGTATTCTATTACCATAAAGAATAATTCTTGGGCCTCCTCTTTCCACGTGAGATACTTTTTTGGATCCTCTAACAGATAAAATAATGGTTTGGCAATTCTGGCAAAAACTTTAAAAAATTGGCGATAGAAGCTGACCATCCCAAGAAATATTTTTATATTCTGAATGCTCTTTGGGATTGACAATACAATGGCCTAAATCTCAGTGGTTGCAGTTGTAATCCAATAGATTTTATTACGAATTCCAAATACTCAAGCATTTTATTGAAGAAATAACACTTTCACAGCTTAATCGTCAGATTCACTGATGCTATGCGCTTAGAAAATTTCTTAAGTTCCCCAGGTGATTAGTAAACATTCTTTTGAATACATCGATATCATCCAGTATGCCAAAATGCAGGACAAATTTCAAATCACTTAAAAAGGTACCCATTGCTCCCTGGAATGTCATCAGCACATTGCACAATCCCTAGGGCATACTTGTCGGCTGGTATAATACTTGTGTGGTAATTATTGTACATTTTCTTGATCATTTTCTGGAAAAGCTATCTGCAAATATCCCAGAATCAAGTACATCGTCAAGAAATACTTGGCTTCCTCTAGGTGATCAAGTGTGGTGTCAATCCTCAGCAGCAGATATTAGCCTTGTTATGGATTTTATCAACTGGAGGTAATAAATTACCACACAATATGATCCATTCTTTTTACAATAATGATAAAACTCACCCAAGAATTCAATGATGGAATGAGGAGCCCATGTTCCCCCATTTTTCTAATTTCTTTACTGACCACTGCTTCAGCAGCCCTAGACCACCAGACAGGTCACATTTTTATCAGCGGATATTTCCCAGTGTCAATCTTATGAATCACAAATTTATCGCATCTGAGGTCATAATTATCCTGGGCAAATATCCCTCAATAACTTTTGAATGATAAGAGCACCATTTTTTGTTGTCTCTCAGATAAATCAGCTAGTTGCTCATGATTAACCAATATGTTAATGCTTTTGGAAGCATCTGCTGGTATTTCCATCTCAGTAAATGTTCCAAATTCATGGAATTCACATAGTTCCGCCACCAGGATTAAATGTACAAATGCTAGAGTAATTTTTTTCTATTTATTGGTTAATAGTCCATATTGGCCAGTAACTCTCTTATTTCACTGTGGCCTGGCATAATAATCCTAACAATACCCAAGGCTCTATTATCAATTTATTCCATGGGCTGACGCTCTCTCCATATAATAGCTTTAGGAGATTAACGTTAAATCTGTGTTAACTATGATTTGTGTTCCAAGTGAAATGGTGTTCATTTTCATTTTGCAAAAAAAAAATCCCATAGTTTTTGAGAATCAATTTCATCATTTCCTTACTTTTCCATCCAACTAAATAGTTTTGGACGGGAATAATACCATCATTCTAAATTAAATTTACATAATTGTTCTACTTTGACAGTGGATTTTCTCCTTTTTGCTGATATACCAAGGGCAGGGTCTGTAACAATCAAGTTCATATCTATTGTTGCATATTGACTTTAATTCAGATTTTAAAAATCTGGATTGAATCAGTCAAAAGGATTTTTGGTTTGATCGGTTTTTGATGCTGGGTTGTGCCTTACCTAAAATGTAGATTAGGCTTGTGCAATTCTAATCAATGATTCAGGTTTGGCCCTAAAGGGCAGCCGTTAAAAGGCGCACCAGCCATTTCCAAAGCTCACGTTGGAATTTTGCTACTAGCTTTCCCTCTTGGGGAGCATTGTCAATTGCTCCCCAGAAAAGCTCTGTTTGGCAGGCCCTTTTTTATTACCCAAATAAAAATAAAGGTTGTTTTGGGGTTAGCATACCTTGCTTGCCTGTTACTCTTTTTTTGGGTATCCAGTTTCAAGGAGTTTTCGTGTGGTTAGGTCAGACCATATACAATTGAGGCTTTGCATAACTACTTGATGTAGGAATATTTTAGTGATGTCAGTGCACCAAACCTCTCCCTACTCAAAGTTAGTCTGCTTTGGTGCTGTCAGTGCTCCAAAGTGTGAGAAATTGAGGACTAGCTCTCTTAATAATGTATTCCCGTTTTGATAGTCAGGAAGAGTTTCAGTCAATAAATCCTCAATATTTATGTGTCTTATGGTAATTCCTAACCGTTCAGAAGCTCACAAAGCTAAACAACAATAAATGACACTTCTGATCTTCTTTTGAATAAATTTTCTCACTCTAATAGGAAACTCTTTAGACACAGGTAATTATGACAAGCTACCCTGAATGCTTGTCTAACTTTTTAATATAAAAAGTTAAATAAAGATAAGATGAAAATATGAATATATGGAAAGATGATGTTTTTATTTTAGGGCCAGGTGCCAGTATTTTATACCTCTAGGGCATCTCCTGGCCACTCATCTATGAGATGAGTTCAATAAAATCATACCTATCCGCTATGAATTATGGCAGTGGTTATTAAACTATCCCAAAGTTAAGACATACCTTGGATTAACTAAATTACAATTGTTTTAGCCCAATTGGAGGCACAACATTCTAGTAATTGAGGAGATTATTAGGCTTAATATTAGCACTCAGTGGTATAAATTTGCCTCTCAATCAGCCCAATATATTTAATCATAAAGCTGATGATTAACAATAAATGGGAAGAATAAAAATATAGAGTTTGAATTATGATGCACCCCTAATCAGGACGTTGACAGGCCTCTCAATAGTACTAGGTTCTCCCTATTCGTGCCAACCATGTGCAAGTACCATCATGCTGATTACAATGATTGACATATATTAAAAATAGAACTCATTAATCGTTTTTGCATTAAAATTGTAAATGCAATTAGGTTTGTGCCATATATCACTTGGTTCACTCAGGTGGATCCCATAATTGGCCATAATGTAATTTTATCATAGCTATTATTATTTAAAATAATTAAGTCTTTTAGATGCAATCAAGGCAGTTTTGAGGTGAATCTGAGCTAATAGATTATGCAGATAAATTGGAAAGGATTAAAGGATTCATCAGTGAGAGTAATCTATTAGCATTGATGGTTTTCTTATAGAGTTTATTTTTAAGTCAATTTTCAAAATCTAACATTTCCCCCACTTGGCTGGAATAAAAGCCAATTTTTTTCTGAATATATCTTTAATGTCTAAAAACAGTTCTTCCTCCGCCTACCACAATTTCATTACTTCATCTTAAACCCAAACAACAGCGTCAGTTCAATCAATTAAATAGAACTATGCATATGCATATGTTCGTAGGTTCTCTCCGAGCAGCAGAGTTGGGTCAACTCATTCCTGCACCAACTGTCATGACATCAACTCGTCCCAAGACCATCATCAAGGAAGAGGTTATCCTAGTTATTGATCCTACTCAAGAATCGACAGGGTATAAACTTTGTTCATGTGCTTCAACAATTCTTCCTGTGGACACTTTTTGGTTGCATTTTCAATCCTAGGGTGCCAACCTTTTTGCTTAACTAATATATTAGGATGGTAATCTTCTGGAAGAGTTTTTCATCACACTCAGCCATTTTCTGATGACCCAAGCTTATAATGTAGTGTTGGGTTCATTCAACTATTATTGTCAGGGTCAACATCTCAATGAAATGAGGGCCAATTATGAGTGGCTTTACAACCCCATTCATTTTTTTCTTGTTGAGGATCTCTCCATATGACCTCAAGGTTTTGTTCAGGTCAACGGCTTTGTGGAGGAGGTCCTTAGTTCCTGGTCTGTGGTGCTTGAAAATTGGCACAATTTCGCTTCCTTTTTGGGCCCAAACACCCATGTTGTTAGGATGTTTGCTTCTGCTTAGCTGCTCAGGTAGCTTTCAAGGCCCTTCATCGGGATAGAATGGATGATTACCTTTCAAAAATGGCCTTACTTGGCCATCTTTTGTATTTCAATCCTGATTGGATGCCTTCTGGATGGCTTTTGCACGTTTTCATCCTTATAATGGTGAAAAACCCAGGTATATTGTGTTTAACTAGTGACTCTGGAAATGTACCAGTACTGGACTGATTTTCTAGTCAATTTCATTCTTCTAGGATTGTTTTCCACCCAATTGTGAGCTCAATCATATTACATTAAATGGTTTTTTACAACCCTCCCTATCATTTGCTGGAAGTTGTCTACCACAAGCACACGATGCATCTAGCTTTATGTCACTACAGCCCTTCTCTCTCATTGCCACACATTAGATTAGGCCAAATTGAAACAAAGATGAGGGATTAAAATCAGATTTGCTTCCTCCTTTTTAATGCGGAGGAATAAAACCTGGCTGTTAATATTAATTTCATAATAGAGTTTGATTTTATTATATATAATTTTTTCTTAATATTATATATTATAAATTATTATCATTCTCGTTATTTATTTTTTATCCTTTCTTCATTATTTTTAAATATTTTTATTTATTATTTTCTATAATTTTGTATACTTATTATTATATTTTTTTATCCTAATCAGCCCTCTCCTAAATCTTCTTAGTAATTTTTCATGGACTTGATTATAAATATGACCCTGCTTTAACCTCTTTGATGGTATAAACAAGCCCTGACGTTTTCTCAATAACCTCAAATGGGCCAACCCAAATGCGATATAACTTCTGTATTTGGCCTTATCCATGAATATTGCATAATAGAACCTCTTCTTCAACGTTAAATTTGGTCAAAATCATATTGAACTTTAGAATCCTACTATGTGTCGGCCTTTTTAACAGCAAGCCTGTTGTTGAAGGCTTGAGCTTACAATTTAATTAGAGTTTCAGCATGCTTCTTGACATATTGAGGATAACTGCTTTCATTAGGATCTTTCTAGGACTGAATAAAACAGTGATGGTATGGCTGATGTCTTCAATATAAGACCTGAAATGGTGATATCTTGGTTGCAGAGTGATAAGATATGATGTAAGTAAACACGGCCAAGCTTAAAAATGTGCTCCATTCAGATGGTTTGCTTGAAAAAATATTGTACAATATTCACAAGCATCCCATTTATGCGCTCAACCATTCTTTTATCTCTGGATGTTAGGGAGCAGAAAGTACACCTCTCACTCCCATCAGCTGATTAAGCTTCATAATAACGTTGTCAATGAAATTGCTTCCATTATCAGTCAGAATAACCTGTGAGCAAATCATGCTTGTGGATAACATTTTTATAGATAAATTGGCTTTTGTCACTGAACTTAATTCCTGAATAGCTTTGGCTTCAACCCACTTAGTCAAGTGGTCAATAGCTACGATAATGTACTTAGCTTTAGAATTGCTAGTTGGAAGTGGTCTGATAACATCTATTGATAATGTTTGGCAGGCAAACTTGGGCCAAACGAATTGGTAAGATGTGCTCTTTTGAAACAGTTTTCACCTTGGCATTTGACGCAACACTCCAGTGTTTCTTAAATATTGAAGTACATCAATTCTCAGTAGTAGTATCATCTAAGATATTCCTTCGTTTTCTTAAATACACCATGGCCTATGGCTTCATGCGCCTTTTTATTAATTTGTTTGGGCTGAGGGTCGTGGAAAAATGACCTTTTTTCTTTGATCATTTTGTATAATATTCCATTTTCGATCACAGTGTCTTTTTGTATATCTGAGAGCAATTTTTGAACTGATTCAGGCTCATCCTGGAATTTTCCATTGACCATTTTTTATAGCTCATCAGCAGCCAAACTAACAGTAGTAATCATAGGTAAATGGGATAAGCAGTCAGCATTTTGGTGCTTCACTCCTGAATGATGTTTAATTGTGTAATTATAGGCTGAAGCTACTTTTCTTTCTCGTTGCAATCACTATTGCAACCTATTCAATTCAAGACTGAATCTAGTTTGATAATCTCACAGAGGAGATTAGTCTGCGCCCATGTCTGGGAGCAGTTGGGCAAGCAAGGCAAGAGGAGCAGGCGGAAGGCCCGCGGCCTCTAACGTTTAAAAATGCTCCAGAGAATCTGGCAGAATTGACAAAAATACTAAGAAATTGGCGGTCACTATTTCCCCGGAGATACTCGCATGGCAAGCATGATGCAACCAGTACATCATCACGCCACACTCCCAGCCACTTTCATCAGTGGAATTTGGAGTCTGCATGTTTCTGGACATCTAAAAAACGGCCTTATGGGAAAAATTTTATAAAGATGGACACACAATTTTCCCAACCGCGGTGTATGTCGCACCTCACTCCATGTCACGCAGTTGGCTGGACCTAGGTTTTGAAAGCAAAATGGCAGCAGATGAGGCTGCAGCAGTGCGCGTAGTGGTTGACCTCCCTGAAGGGCAACAGGTCATCGAAACTAAATGCACCAGATGGACAAAATTGAACCAAATTTTCCTCACGTTCGACTTCTTGCCTACTATGGTAAAACGTGACATTTTGGAACAACACCTGAAAGATGGTCTCGCCATATATGGCGAAATACAATCTTTCGAAATGCAACACTTCATGCTGATGCCACACCTGTGCATTGGCAAAGCCATCGCAGTGCTGACCCCAACTGAGGAGATCGCGAAGGACCTAACCCAAATCCCGCACTCCACTTTTATCAATATCGCAGGGCATACCACCCACCCATTCTGGGTGACCGTGGACAGCGCGCCCCCCATTTGCACCCACTGTGACGCGTTCAGCTATAAGGCACATGCATGCCCCATCAAGGAGGACGTCACATTCCAAGAGCACCCCTCAGCAGCCATGGCCAGCGGAGAGGCGCACTATGAACCAACCGCAAGCACCAAGGAGGCCTTCCTGTGGGGAGCACAAGGCTGCTACCTACTGGTAAAGCCTATCTCCCCACAAGAGCGGAAGAAAGCCAAGCAGGCCCATAGGGCTGCAGCCAAAGAAGCGACCAAAGCCACCACCGCTATCCCACACTCACAATGCCAGGAGGACATGGAGACCTTCGCGGTGGAAGCAACTTGGGAATCCATCAACCAATCAGATTGGGAAGCCCATGCCAAGTGGGCCACTCAATCCGATTATCCAATGGGAGACTTGATCTCACCCAATTGTTGCACCCAAGCTCCAGTTGAAACTGACTTGGGACCCATCCCATCTAAAAAAAATTTTGACCCTCTCAACGGTGCACCAAACTCACCCGCACCACAAAAAATTCATCTGACGTTGGGAAAACAAAAGGCGAAAGCTAAAGCTAATGTGACTCTTTCCGCAAAAATCAACAAAAACTCTGATAGCGTTACTGCTAACACCCGTGCTGCTGTGAAGGCCCGCGGGGAGCTAGAAGAGGATGGTGGGCCCGGGTGCCCACCCCCTCGCACCTAAGGTGCATTGGGGGAAACCTTCACCATAGGGATGTTGAATATCACCGGACTGAGGGCCTCCCCATACTGGGCTAGGAAACTGAGTTTTTTACAACACAATTTACCTGTGGATATCCTGGCCATCCAGGAGTCCCACTGTCCATGAGGTTCTGAGGAAGCTTGGAAAACAATGCTCCTCCCATCCCTATCCTTTTGGTTGATGCACTGTGGGGTGCTAATTCAGAAAAATAATTTTTTCAAATTTTTATCCTCAGAAACATTCCTAAATGGCCAAGTGCTTGTTGTCACCTTCTCATGGGCTGACATAGAACATGCAATCATCAATATCTACGCCCCAAACGGTGCATGTGAGCGTCAAGAATTTTTCTCATCGGTCAAATCCCTCCCACTACCCCCAGACTCCTTCATAGTTGGCGACATGAACTGTTGGCTAAACACACCAACAGACCGGTGGCCTTCCTCACCCCACGCCCCCCAGGGTCACGTAGAACTACGCGTTCTAAAGGCCACCTTTGGGTTAATGGATGCGCTGCTGTGGCATGCCCCGCTGCTCGAAAACATGATATGGCCCCACACCTACAATGGCCAATTAAGGTCCATGACCCACATTGATATTATTCTAATGCCGGCGAAATTCCAACCCCACATCTCCCACTTCAAGACAACAAATTTAAAATTCTCCGACCATTTACTGGTCTCACTAACCTAACACCTACCTGTCATGGCTGCTAAGGCCCCACATTGGTACAAAATCCGCCCCCCCGAGCTTGGGTCGCCAGGATCTTCCACGTGGGTAGAAGAGGCAACTATGGCAAAAAAGCTTGTTGCACCGTTTTGCGCGGACCACATTTCCACATGGGCAACTTTCATAAATGACACCATCCGCCACTCTCTCCATCTCTCCTCCAGACACTCATGAGCCACATCAGCGGTTATCTCGCATGCTCTGGCAGAATTGGCACACTTGGAGTCCAACATCCCAGTTACAGGATACAGCTCTGCATGGGGATGGAAGTGGGCGGAGGCAGCTGCCCACCTCAACGCACTCGAAAGACAACACAAACATCAGGTTTGTGTTCAGTACATGGCCACATGCATCACAAAAGGTGACAAGTGCACTGCACATTTCTTTAAAAAAAAATTTTGCACCACGCCAGAGCGTGGCCTGCACACAGGTGAGAAGATCGGATAATTCCATTGTGGACACACTGGCCAAAGTGGCAATCGAAACACAACAGTATTACTTTAAGTTGTACCGCTCTGACCCAATTCAGCTGGCCAAAGTGGCGGAATTTCTTGACCAAGCCCACATCTGCTCCATTTTCTGATACCTAGAAATAATGGATTTAATTACTCCAAACAAATTATGGACAGCCATTTGTGGTGCACCAAATCGAAAATGCCCAGGCCCAGATGGCATTCCATATGAGTTCTACAAAAAATATTTCAAAAATATATCCCCATTGCTGCTTGCCTCACTTAACCAAAGCCTGTTGGAAACGCGCCTCCTACCAGGAGGACATGAGGCCTTTACTGTCACACTCTTCAAGAAAGGGGATAAGCTAGACTTAGCCAACTGGCGCCCCATTTCTCTAATAAACACAGACACTAAAATTTTAACAAAAATCATGGCTAACCGTTAGGGACTGTAGCATCTGCCACCATCTCCCCAGAACAATTAATTTTCATCCCCAGAAGGTCGATTTGGGATAACGTGCACTCTATGGCTAATGTATGTCAGTCCACAGCCTCTGGGGCACTTGTATTCTTGGACCAACAAAAGGCCTATGATAGAGTAAACTGGGAATACCTCAGGGCCTGCCTCCATCAATTCCGCTTACCCCCTCGCTTCATCAACTGGGTAATGCTGCTCGCAGAATCTGCAACAATGGCAGTGTGTGGCCCTGGCTTCCTAACGGAAGTAGTCCGCCCTCAAAGGGGCTTGTGACAAGGGGACCCCCTCAGCCCAATCTTATACAACTTCAGCCTTGACCCACTACTGTGAAATGTTAATGCCCAACTCACTGGGGGTCCACGTGCTAGGCCAAGCCCCAGTCAAGATAATGGCGTTTGCAGATGATTGTGTGGTGGGGGTGTCTAATAATCAAGATGCACGCGCGCTTGAAGCTCTCATCCAGGAGTATTCCCGGGTAAGCAACGCGGCACTGAACGCTTCCAAAACCGAAATTATCCTCCTTGGTCGGTATCAGAACTGCTGGACCCCAGCAATTAGTTCCCAACCCGGCCCATCTGTTTACCCATGTCCTCACTCTACTAACTCAACACACACCGCCCCACTGGTGCTCCCCTTCGTGCCACGTCCTACCATAGGACCAGTACGCCATCTGGGCATGTGGATGGAGGCAGGCGGATACACGTCAGCAGTAATGGAGTGCCATATTCTGGATAACGTGATGAAGCGAATCACCTCTCTCAAAGCCCACCCTACTTCCCTTACTGGCAGGATTGTTTTAGCCAACTCCATGCTCCTCTTCAAAGTCTGGTTTGGAGCCCACGCCATCCCCTTCTCCCCAAGCTCTACAAATCCTTGTACGCCTTTCTGCAAGGATGGCTTTGGTCAGGCCGCCATCCACCAGTGCAGCTAGAGGTCATGTTTGGCCCTCAACATCATGGTGGCATGGTCCTGCTTGACTTCAAAGCCCATGCCGCCAAGATCCTGGGCACCTGGATTGCGGCCGTCACCACCCCCTACACTCCCCTCCCAACACTGGTCCCACGCAGCCCGCTCCAACTTCTCCCATGCCTTGGGCCTCAACAATCCATCGAACCCCCACTCCCTGATGAAATACCTCGCTTCACTACATTGGCCACAGGTCCTCACGGGACTAAAACCCACTACAAACGAATCCTCCTCTCCATGCGGAGGGCTGAGTGGAGAATTCATATTAGCGGACATACAACCCAAAGAGGCCGCCCCTTTCCTCAGTTCACACAAGAGATACAGGGGCTACCCATCCACGATGGCGTGATCCCCATTCGACCCCATGTCCTATCCAAGGTGGACTACCTAGACATGATGGACATCCCTTACTCCATTGAGACCCAAAAAATATCTGAAAATATGTACACCATCCTCTGTTGCAACCTCAAGTCCGCTCCCATGTGTGGCGCTGCCTGAGGCGGGTGTATCATACAGCTGAGCACTCTAACGATTTACACTCATCCTGTGTCGTGTGTGGCCAGTATGGAACGCTGTTTCACCGCCTGAAGAAGTGCCCTACCTCTAAAGTGATATGGCGCGAAGTTCAACGTCTTCTGGGACAGGATCAAACGCATCTCTTCAGTCTGTCAAGAGATATGTTCACTCTATCAATGACCTCCCCCTTCTGCCCTCCCTTCGTGCTTTGGTGGTTGCAATCGCCATGTGGACCATCCACACGATTGTCTTAGATGCCATCGCAGGCTCCACCCCCACCCTCCCAGAAGCGGTCCACAGATTCCGGTCCCATTTGGTGGACCACTTTCAAGCGTGGATGTTTGGATACCTCCCACCACGTCGCCAACGGCTGGTCTCTTCCTGGTTCCCAGTCTGGTTCATTAAATTAGACCCCTTCCTCCACACGTGCTCAATTGTGGCTATGGCCCCTTCACACGTTTTCTCCCCCTCCCCATAAGTGGCGTTCCCGCTGGCAACAAGAGATAGCATCGCTTCTCTGGGGTGCCTCCCCTGGTACTAAGTTTTGTCTCTTCTGAGTCATATTCGGAAGTGTCCATCCCATGGTCAGCCTTCCCCACAATAAATTTAAATTTAAATTATAGGCTGAAGCTTGAGTGCCCACCATGCTGATTGGCCCTCTAATTCCTTTAAGTTGTTCAACCATCTTAGGGATGAATGATCTGTAACAACCATAAAGTGGGTGCCATGTAGATAAACTCAAAACTGCTTGTAGGTGTTTATGACTGCCAAGCATTCCCATTCTGTCACCATGTTGTTCCGCTCATGGACATTACGGTTTGACTACCAAAGGTGAACAGATGTTCCTCGACATCTTCCCCTATTTGAGATAATATGGCTCCAACTGCTGTAAGCTATGCATCGGTTTGGACAATAAACTCATGCTCCACGTCTTGATATTTCAGGATTGGGCCATTATTGGGGCCGATCAAAGCTGGATGAATGCCTCCTGGAAGACCCAACTCCAGATGCAATTTCTAGTTAGAATTAAAAAAAGCCTTCCTTGCCAGGCTATAATCCAATAAAATTTAGCCATGCCTCCAAAATGTAAAATATTGACTCTTTTCTTTGATAAAGCTACTAACGAGCCATCTTTAGTATCCTGTTATGTCATATAGAGTTTGAATATCACATCTAAAATTGATCTGTATCATCATCATAATAGTCTCAAACTTGGCTGATTGTGGCTTAAGACTATCTTTAACAACTTTTGGTAATTTAGTAGGGTTAATCACATCTTGGCTTGATTCTTCAGTGGTTAATGCATATCTCCTCTATCATTAGGATTGAGTGTAGGACAATTCTGCAAAATTGGATTTTGTGTTTGCTTTAGATTAGAGGATTTTTCATTATCATCTGGGCTTTCTTCTAATCCATCCCATTCAGATTAAACATAGGTAACAATTTACTGAAGACTGGATTTCTGTTTAAATGACAGTCATCTTGTGTGGAAGAAAGAGAATTTTTGGTATATCTATAATCATAAGGGTCCATATAAAAAACTCTTTGCCTTCTTTAGAGAATTAATTAAATTTAGTCCTTCTTCATCATGGGTTGACTGTAGGTGTTTTGTACCAAATGAAAACATTTGTTTAAATGTCTGTTTTCGTAAATTCCTATTAAGAGTGTATCTCTGGTTGCCCCCTGTATCAAGCACCACTTGTGAGAAATTGAGGACTATCTTGCTTAATAATGTATTCCTGTTTTGATAGTCAGGAAGAGTTTGGCCAATAAATCCTTGACTATGCTATGTGTCTTATGGTATTTCCTAACTGTTCAGAGGCTCACAAAGCTAAACATCAATAAATGACACTTTTGGTCTTCTTTTGGCTAAATTTTCTCACTCTATTCGGAAACTCTCCAGACACAGATAATTATGACAAGCTCCCCTAAATGCTTGTCTAACTTCTTAATATGAAAAGTTGAATATAGATAAGATGAAATTCTGAATATATGGAAAGATGATTTATTTTTGGCCAGGTGCCGGTATTTTATACCTCTAGGACATCTCCTGGCCATACTCATCTATTAGATGAGTTCATTATAGCCATACCTATCCTCTATGGATTATGGCATTGGTTATTAAATATCCTTAAGTTAATTCAGCCCTTGGATTAACTAAAATACAATTGTTTTAGCCCTATTGGAGGCACAACAACTCTTGTAATTGGGGAGATTATCAGGCTTAATATTAGCACCTCAGTGGTATATATTGCCTCTCAATCAGCCCAATTATGTTTCATCATACAGCTGATGATTAACTTTAAATGAGAAAGAATAAAATTATAGAGTTTGAACTATGGTGCACCCCTAATCAGGACGTTGGCAGGCCTCACAATAATACTAGGTACTCCTATACAGGCTGTCCATGTGCAAGTACTATTATGCTAATTACAATTATTGACATACATTAAAACAGAACTCATTAATAGTTTTTGCAATAAAATTGTAAACGCAATTAGGTTTGTGCCATAGATCACTTTGTTCACCCAAGTGGATCCCATAATTGGCCATAATGTAATTTTATCATAGCTATTATTAGCCATAATATTGGGTCATTTAGACGCAATCAAGGTGATTTTGAGGTGAATCTTATATATCATATTATGCAGAAAAAATTAGGAAGGATCAAAGGATTCATTAATGGGAGTAATCTATTAGCATTGATAGTTTTCTTGAAGGGTTTATTTTTAGTCAACCATCAAGATCTGACACAAAGCGTCATTTAAAAACAGCTGTAAGAATTGGGATTTTCTGAATGTTACAGGGTCTTTATAGAATTGTCAGGGTATTCTCCTAAAAACCACACTCCACAAATCTACTTGTTAAAAGATACCTTCCCAAGGATATGTCATAATTTTGATTAGCCAACACTATGGAAGGAGCTGATACCACCAGTGATTCAAACCAAAATTATAGAACACTGTAGGATTCACGATATATTGTGAAATCAAGACTAGCGGTTTTATATCTTTTCCGGTGCTCTAAATTCTGGCGAAAACTTTCTTTTGTTTCACCAATTTGGTCAAAACAATATTTATGGTTGCTACAATGTCACTTATAACCTGTACTCTTACTTATTGACTATGATGTACAAATGTGTAAACTCAAAGTATTTTGATTAAGTGTTTACTGTGTGATAACAGCATTATCCATTAAATTTAAATCTAGTTAATTGCTTGGATAAATTGGGGAAAGTATCTTTGATTGAACTAATAGGGAGGGATAAATTCTCCTTGTCAAGTCTTGTCTTGAGTAACTACTTATGATTTTGGTGGATCTTATCTTTACTGCTAGCTGATGAGCATAGAGTTGAGCCAGACCTTTTATGATTTCAGGGTTATCCCCTTTGCTTTTGCTTGGGTAATAATATTTACATCCAGATAATTATGTGTTAGAGCGGATCAGGTGTTTCTTCTATAAATAAATTGGAGGTATCTAGATAATCTTTAAGTATATGTGTGGAACAGGTTTAATTATGGTGCTAGATTGTTCTGAATCTAGAATGCAGATTCTTTTCCTAAAACTTAATTGGTTTTATTCTTAATAGCATGTACCAGAGTAATATGTTCTTTAGGCTTCTTGCTCCAAGTTTTGAGGGCGAAATGTCCCAGTTTACCACATTGGTGGTAGTAGATCTGTGTCCTGTCTGCTCGTTTTTGTCCTTTAGGCTTGTTTCTTATAATGGCTCAATTCTGTTGCTCTTTTTTAGGCGCGGAGAATTTCACTGGATTCTGAGTTTTAACCAGAATAACCTTAAAGGTTCATTTAGGTCTTTGAAGGTTGCTCCTAACATCTTTAAATGATCCAAAATCTATGATATGGGAATTTGGGTTACAAGCACTTAAGCCATCTATGTTTCAAGTCTCATTAGGGATAAAGCGCCACTTGCATGATAATATGTGCATCAAAATCTGATAATACTTTTTTACAATCCTGGATTGTAATTACTGGGTAAAATCAGTCAGCAAATGATGCTAAAGTCTCATCCTTTCAGAATTGAATGCATATAAAAACTTGTTTATGGTTAAAAATCTGTGTAGGTCTACTAATCTATTTCACAATTGCTTCTTTGGCTTCATTATTGTGAGTTTTTGAGGATTAGCTCGCTTATTAAATGTATTCCTGTTTCAATAGTCAGGAAGAGTTTTGGGCATTAAATCCTCGAATATGCTATGTGTCTTACATTATTTTTTAACCGTTCTGAAGCTCACAAAGCTAAACAACAATATCTGACTCTCTTGGTCTCTTCTATGGTAATTTCCCTATTCAATCAGGAACTCTCCAGACACAGGTAATTATGACAAGCTCCCCTAAATGCTTATCTACACTCTTAATATGAAGATCAAATTAAGATAAGAAGATATAAGACAAAAAATATGAAGATATGGAAAGATGATGTTTTTATTTTAGGTCCATGCGCCGGTATTTTATACCTCTAGGACAGCTCCTGGCCATACTCATCTATTAGATGAGTTAACTAAAGCCATGAAATATGCTATGGATTATGGCAGTGGATATTAAAATATCCCCAAGTTAATTTGGCCCTTGAATTAACTTAATTACAATTGTTTCAGCCCAATTGAAGGCACTACTACTCTTGTAATCAAGAAGATTTTAGGCATAATATTAGCACCTTAGTGGTGTGTATTTGCCTTTTATTCAGCTCAATTATATTTCATCATACAGCTGATGAAATACAATAATTGGGGAAAAGAGAATATAGAATTTGAATAATGATGCATCCCTAAATGGGACATCAGCAGGCCTCTCAATAGTACTAGATACTCCCTATTTGGGCTGTCCATGTGCAAGTACTATCATTTCATCATAAAGCTGACAAAATACAACAATTGATAAAAAAACAATTGATTCAAATAATGATGCACCCTTAATTGGGACGTCAGCAACCCTCTTGATAGTACTTGGTAATCCCTAATTTTGAAGTCCATATGTAAGTACTATTATGCCAATTACGGTGATCAACATACATAAAAATTATTATTCATTAATTTTATTTGTAATATATTCATAAATGAAATTTAGTTTGTGCCATCAAATCACTTGGTTCACCCAAGTGGTTCCCATAATCAGCCATATAGTAATAATATCATAGCTATTATCAGCTACAATAATCAGGATGATTTAGATACAATTGAGGTAGTTTTTGGAAATGATTTAATTTATGTAGATAAATTGGGAAGGATCAAAGGAACCATCAATGGGATTAATCTATTAGCATTGATGATTTTCTTGAAGGGTTTATTTTCGAGTAAACCATCAAAATCTAACAATTATATATCCGGTTATTACCATAAAGATGGAGCAACATCAGAGTTTAATAATTGGTGTCTAGGCAGCTCATCACAGTAACTGCTTTCTGCCTATTTTATATTCAAAAATTGTCATCTTGAATACGCAAAAATCGTTGGTGCATTATCCTGATGAGATGTGGGTAATTTAGCGCATTCTAAAATTCATCTGTTTCTCCACTGGCAGAGGATTACTTCTAAGAAAGTCAATTAATAATAGGAGCAATTTTTGGAGCCGTTTCTAAAATTGCAGCGCACAATTCAGGCATAATTCTTAGTGGTTGTATCATCCTTATTGGAATTTCATGCATATTATTGTCAGCTTCATTCTCAACCATTTGAGTTCATCACACTAGTGATTTTCCTAGTTCCTCTATGCACTTCAATTTGCGCGCAGTATCTTTGTGAATCCAGCATAAGAGTTCTCTATCTATCTTTCAATAAGTCTATTGAAATTAGATCTCCCTGATTAACTCAGGTTATTTTTTCTAAAAAGGAGACCTTCCCTTAAAGGTCATTGGTGACTTCTTAACTTGCTCTATCTATTAATAGGCTACCGTCGCCAATTCCTTTAAAGTAGTAAAATCAGCCTGTGATATCAAGTTTAGCGCATTCTTACTAATGGTTTCTAGTTCTGTCCAAAATTTTCCCAAGTTCGTTATTATAAGACATTATTTTATAGTTTTCTTATTATATATTTGACTCAAATACTTAACTACCCTCTGTAATGAGCACCTAGTGTTAACTTTTTGGGTAAAGGCTACTCTTAATAATGAGTACCAAATGTAGATTTTTGTTTGTGCGGCTCACTTTTATCTGTCCTATAAATGCTCAGGTTTCTGATCTGTGCGTTGTATGAGTTGCTGATAGTAATAAAATTGAGTAAGCTAGTAATAGTATGAAGACTATTACTCTATCTTAATTTCTCACAGCCATGTTGATTGTTAGGTCAAACGTTATACTGTTGCTTGTCCTTTTAATCTTTGAAGGTACTTCTGAGAATAGTAGGGAATAACTCTTATAAAGCTTCTCTTCTGATATAACTTAACCTATTATTAGGTTCAAAGACTCTTCTAATCTCTCTTAACACAGAGTCTGCGGAGATCTTGATAGCAAAAAACTAGAAAAAGGATATCATATACTTCCACTAAAGTCTCAAGAGTATTATGAGCTCTAAATGTATGACAGTCTAAGTTATTGTAGGTCTTTATTGATCTAAAGCATCTTCAAGTCTGCTTTATTTATTAAAATTAAGAAAATTTATAGGGGAATTCAGCGCTTAACTCTTCTGTTGGTGCCCCAATCCAAAATGAGAGCCATCGCCAATGTCTAGCCCTCCAGAGTTGCAAGCAACTATGATCTTTCTCGTCAGTTTAATCAGATTCCACCATTGACCCAAAATTAAATTTTTTTATGGGGTGAATCAAAGAATGTCCCAACTCCTCACTCAACCCCTGCGTTTCACCCTTATTAGGTTAACAATCTGCATAGTAAATGAGACTTTTACCCATAAACAGCAGTTTGTGATACCTAAAAGAACAACTCAGAAGTTGCTTATCCAAAGCATCATCAATTGCACAGCAACTCTTAACCCCTTAGTTGATTTGTGACAAACCCTTTCAACTTTTCTATAAATTAATTATATTATCAATATAAAAATTAATCTAATCGCTTGGTCATTGTCAAGGATCATCTCTGACAAAACTCTAGCAGCTCAGCAAATCAAACCCCTACAAACTATATAATGTTTGCTCAGAATATTTCTTTGATTAATAGTTTAATATATGCAGATCTTTTTCTGCTTAATCTTACTTTCAACAAAGATTTATTAATAAAAGTCTATTTATCCACCACCATCTAGTAGTATCCATTTCCCATTTTATGTCACTGGATCCGCCGCCTGCTTCCCCAATGTGGGGCAATGGTGATCCACCCCTAGCATTTTCCGCCCTGTGGGTAAGCGTTTGGACGGGCTCAAATAGTCCGCCCCACTGTTCTGGCCAATAGTCACTCCATGAGACTTAGCGCTCCACCTCTGCATGCATACGCTGAAACTGCCCCATCCTCTCGCCCTTCCTTTTTCAACATTTGCTTTGGTCTCCATGTCAACTATGGGCGTTTATTCTTGTATGCTGACAAAGCAATAATCAAATTAACCACCGCTGCCTTTGAAAAAGCTTGCTTTATAGATTTCCGCCTTGTAAAGGGCTATTTTGATATAGGGTTTCAAAATGGATGAGGAGTTACCGCAGCAGCAATATTACATTAATTTATAAAAACAAGCCCTTTCTTGTAATCTGTACTTGTCTCCCTTCTGATACTACAATGGTGGTGTCATTTGCAAACCTCCCTTCCCATCTCCCACCCAAAACTTTAGTATGATGCATTGATATGGGTCTTATGTCTTATAGCACTCAACCCAACCTTGTCTTCACTGTTTCCTCTGTGGCAGAGCTTTTGTGTCCTCTCGCACCACTGCCACTATAATCTCCCACCACCTTGCCATTGCGCATCAATTCCCCCACATGCTCACATCGCTGCAGCACCAGAACATTTCTTTTGGCATGGGTCAATAACGGTTGACAGAATTGGCCTTCTGTTTTGAATTATACCATAAAAAGTCCTGCCCCATTACATTCCTTCTGTTGCTATTTCTGGACTCTTTTCAGCAAAATCCTAATGGGGGTTTTTCTTCCACCTCCACCCAACGCCCTTTATTGCTGGGCCAAAGTGAGAAATCTGCTCCCTCCAATTGACCAGCCACACTCACCCACCTGCATTCCAACCTACCAGTTGGAATCAGGCTTGGACCCCTATTTGCTACCATGTAACTTCCAATTTTCTAACTACCACACAACCTTATTGTAAAAGTTTACTTAAGTGGTTGATTATCAAATGTCAACCCAGTAATTTTTTTAATGCACAGATTTGATTTCCTTATGCACTTCATCGCAAATTAAAGAATGTAAAAAATCGATAATAGTTTGGAGACTATTATCTTTAGTTGAGATTGAACTATTATTAGGCCCAACACTTCACCCAGTACTTCTGATTATATACAATATAAGTCATACTCGTAGGGATTCAATCCCTATTTTCTTGTCCACCTGATCTCTGTTAAGATACCCCGGTGATAGTCTCTCTCAGCCCAACACACAGTCAGCAGCTATCCCTGATTATATTTCCTTTGTCTCTAGATCCCTGATTAATCTTAATTATCTCTCTGAGAGTCTTCCAATTATTGCCTTCTGCATTAATATCCTTGAGATAGAATGAAACAATAGAAGCTGATAGTCTAACTATACACCAAATTGACAAAATTACTGTAGATTATAATAATGTAGATAATAATGTTGTTAATAATAATGTTTTTATTATAGTAAATCCTAGGGAATCATAAAGTAGGGGATTTAGCTGTCTAACCCTTGGTTGACACCTCTTCGTTGAAACAGCAGCTGTTGCCATTGAATCACCCTTCCTCATCTTGGCAGTGATGGTATTCCCCATCCTGGCTAGGATTCCTTTGTTGGACATCCTAGAGGCCTCAGGTGGAAAAAGTCATAAAAAGCATCCCTAACATTTTCCTCACAATACAAGCAAATTAACCATAATTGGCTAGCGACCTGCTTAAGTAATGGGACTTATTACCCATTATGGCAGGTCACTTCACCAACCAATCAATTCATTAGTTGCAGGCGGCATCACTCGCCTCAAAAACTCACTACTCATTCCCAACCAGTCAGTGATGAAACCCAACTAATCCCAATTGGTACACCTGATAGTTAATCACTATCAGATGCCCCTATTTTGTCAGCCACTCCACCTGATGAGATCTTAAGTATTCATACGGATCAATCCCTGATGGATATAACCAGGTAAATATTCAGAGATCCCCCAAACATTGTTCCTCCAAAACTCAGGCCAACTGATTTAAGATTCACTTCGCCTTAGGATTTTTATCCTAGTGATACCAGGTAATCTAGCAGGCTGGGAATATGGGAAAAAATCCCAACAAATCCCCCTCTTACTTAGATTTCCAGCAAGAAAAGGACGGGGCATGAGAGCACCACTTTGGACACCTGGTAAAATACTTCATTAGTTCAAGTGGAGTACACTCGTCAATACTCAATGCTGCTCAGGAAGACCTTCAGCATATGGCGTTCTTCCTATTCCTCCTTGCTACCGCATTCTCAGAGCGCAGTCCTCATGACCTTCTGTCGTGCTGGGCTGATCAATTTACTTGTGATAATATTAGGTGGGATATGGCTTCCCCCCGTCAGGGTATATGACCCTCTGTCATATTCAGGATTCTTGGTCTAGCGTCCTTGATTTCCTGATTTTCTCCTCGTCCTAGACAGGAGACTCTTGACATCAATGTTTGTTTCATGGCTTAATTAAGAATACTTATTTCTTATTATCCCTTGATATTTCACTAATAACCTCTTGGCATAAGCCATTCTTAATTCTTCCCTTAAAGGCTTATCTCATTAATTTTGAGATTATTTTCTCCAAAATTGGAGCCTAATGGATTATAGAGTGCATAATGTCAACTATTATATAAGTCCGACATCCTCCCTCTCATCCAGCTCATATGTCAAATTCTGAATCTTGCTACCAGCAGCTTTTCAATAGTCTGTCTGATCCAGACTTCAGTATCTTTCAGCAGATGAGTTGGGATGCTCAACAGAACCTCTTTTATGGTCCTTCCAGGACTCATACGCCTAGTCTGGCGCAAGCAGCTTGTCCTTCTGTCAAATTACCAGAAATGGTAACTAATCTCTCCAAAACCAGGTTAGCCATCATTTTAAACAACTCTTGGCCAAATCTTCCTCTGAAGTCAATTCCAGAGTTGGACTTTGAAACCCTCCTGGATTCAGCTCATTTTGCTGATGCTCCAAACATCATCATAGATACTCTGGAGATTATGCCGGTTTTCAGGATCATTCATTCCTGACTGGGCCAGACCTGCTCCCTGAGTTCCTCTTTCATCTCGGTCAATTTTACAAACCCGCTGTACTGGTTTCTGAGCTCTCAATCGGATACAGCATACACTTCAAGCTCCCCTACACTGAACTCTAGGCCCAAGTTACTGAGTCTTTGACATTAGCGCTGAATCCCTCTTATATGGATAACCTTCTTGATCAGGATACTGCCACATATGCTCTTTGCTTTGCTGGCCAAGTTCTTCAAAGTTGGTTCACAAAGCTTCCAGCCTCGCCTGGTTTCCACCGATCATTCAGCTTTAGCTTCTGTGAAGCCCATAGTCATCACTTGCAGGATGCAATCTGCTCTCTGCACAACTACCTCTTCTCCAGAGCTTCCCATCGGTATCTTCCACTGATGGCGTTAATAGGGGACATGATTTGGCAACCCCCATCGAGTATTCCTTCTTTGTTGCTGGCCCACATGTCCAGTGTCCTTGATGAAGCCCATCGGCAGGCGCTTAAGACAAATCTTCTGTCTTCAGTGCCATATTGGGATTACTCAGGGTTATTCGCCGATTGCCTCTTTCTTTATTGCTGCTTTCCTCCTACTCTGGGGTTCCTGATTGCCATCTTCTAAAAACTCAATTTCCCTTCCCCTAATCACTTTTTATCAGGGCTTGGCATCCACTCAACAAACATGGTTTTGTGTAGGTCTCACTTTCACAAGCATCAGATTGCATATTGATTTTGATGGGCTTTTTATTCCTGCCGCGATCCATCCTCCCTCTTCTCAAGAGGCAACATAGGCAGAATCATCCCCATACTGAGGACAATCAATAAAAATAAAAATTATAAAAATATATCGGCTTTTTTATTTATGCAGTTTTATAATCTTTTTTCCCAACATCTTTTATTGATTTTTTATCTTTATTCTTCTTTTTTTCCTATGGGACTTGACCTTGTTTTGGTTCAGAGGTCCATCTTTTCCCTAAAGTGGGTCCTGGGTACTAAAAGCTGCCAGTTTTCCATGGTTCAGAGGTCCTTTTTTCAGACTGAACCATCTAGATTGATTCGGAGGTCCTTTTTTCTGACTTGACCTAATCATCAGGGCATGACTAACTTAATGGTTCATTGGTCCTTCCGGAACTCTATTATTTTTTTTGTTGATCCAACACATTAAGATACTTAGCATGGACTCGATTTACAACTCTTCCATTCAGGAGATTCTTGATGGTTAAGCATTGGTCGCCATCTTGGCAATTACTTTGAATGGACCCAACCACAACGCATCTAATTTGTTTCTTCATCCAAAACCATGTGTATTGCAATAGGTGACTCTTTCCCCTATTTGATATTCTTCTAAGTCTGGTCAGTTTTTGTCATCCATCAATTTCGCTCATATCCTTTTTTTCAAGGTTATATTAATTGCTTGCAATTGCATATCAATCAGGATACTCGTCAGTCAGTTCAAGTATTGATCGGTACTAATCCCTGATATAAGTTCCACTAATGAATATAAAATTGGCGGCAATGCAGCCTTTCTTCCGTATAATAATTCACACAGCATCTTTCCCATCGCCGTATAATGACTAATGTTGTAGGCAAACATCACCAAACTCAGGTATATCCCCCACGCGGAAATTCTCCCTGTGACTAGCTTCCTTAGCATTGCAGCCAGCGTCCCATTGACCCATTCTACCAGTCTGTTCTCTCTAGCTGGTATGGTACTGACATGACTCCTCAGATCCCCATTATTTCATTTAACCTTGGGATCACATGAGACATGAAGTTGGTCCCATTGTCACCCAGCAGGACTTGCGGACATCCATGCCAGTATACTACTAGATCCAGGATGAATCTTGCAGTACTGGTAGCGTCTACTCTGGTTAAGGACTTTTTTTTTTGACCCATCTCATCAGATGGTTGGCAACTATGATGTACTTGACTCCCCCTGTGCTCATCACGAGCGGTCCCATCACATCAATGGATACTGTGTGCCAGGCGAATCCAGGGCTGACCAGTCAGTATCCAGCTGTGTTCTTGTGTGGTTTGTGCAGCTGGCATTCCATGCAACAAGCCAGATGATCCACGACATCATAGTTGATAAATATCCAGTAATAAGACTGGCGAATATGGTCAGTTGTTTTCCTCAGGCCTCCATGCCCAACAACCTTGTGAGCTGCTTGTATTATCACTGCTCTTTCTGACAGCTTTGGAAATAATAGCCGCTTTCTCGTTGATCGTCTTGAATACTTGTCCATCCATAGTCCCAGTGTTTCCCATCACTTTTTGATGCGCACCTTGGATTTCTCAGGGCTCATCCCTGATTTTTCCGTCAACCCTCTCCTGGAATAGCTCATTCCCCTGCAGGTATACCAACTAGACCATTAGCACCCGCGATAAGCCATCTGCATTCTGGTGAGAAGCCCCCACTCAGTGGACTATCTCATAATTGTAAGCCTGAAGCTTAAGTGCCCATTGGGCCAGTCGTCCTTTTGGCTTTCTTAAATTGTGCAACCAACGCAGCAAAGAGTGGTCTGTCACCACCTTAAAGTGCATTCCGTGGACATACACCCAAAACTGTTTGCATGAGTATATGACTGCAAGGCATTCCTGCTCAGTCACGGTGTAGTTCCTCTCAGCGGCCAAGAGTGTCCAGCTCACATAAGCTACCGGATGCTCATCCCCACGTTCATCTACTTGGCTCAGTACAGCACCAATCGCTGTCAACAAAGCATCAGTTTGAATGATAAACTCCTGATCAAAATTTGGATATTTTAGAATCAGCGAATCTATCAAATATCAGCATAACTCATAGAAGGAGTCCTGGGCCTCTTCATTCCTTATTAATCCTTTTTTGGATCCTTTAATAAATTAGAATAAAGGCTCAGCTATTCGGGAAAAAAACCCAAATAAATCTTCTATAGTATCTGAACATCCCTATGAATACTTGGATGTCTCAGACACTCTTTGGTACAGCCATATGCTCTATAGCTGCTATCTTCTGGGTTTGCAGCTGCAATCCACTTGAGTTGATTACAAATCCCAGGTATTCCAACTCTTTCTTGATGAAGTGGCACTTCCTGGGCTTGATCTTCAGGTTAGCTGCGGACATTCTCTTAAAAACTTCTTCCAAGTGGTGCAGGTGATCTGTAAACATCCTACTGAACACATTGATATTGTCCAGATATACCAAGATGCACAACAACTTCAGGTCGCTTAATATCGCGTCCATGGCCCTTTTGGAACGTCGCAGGTGCATTGCATAGACCCTGGGCCATCCTCGTCAGAAGGTATAACCCCTGCGCAGTGATAATCACACATTTTTCTTGGTCTTCTTCTAGCAAGTCAATCTTCCAATATCCTGAGAATAGATCCATTGCGGAGATTTACTTCGCTTCTCCTAAATGATCCAGCGCATTGTCAATCCTCGGTAGGGGATACAAAGCCTTCTTCATAATTTTGTTCAGTCTCCAGTAGTCAATCACCACCCGGTTTGACCCTTTCCTTCTTCTTCATGATCAGAATCAGACTTACCCGGGGAATTGGCGATGGAACTAGAAGCCCATGCTTCACTAGTTTGCTGATCTCAGCCTCTACTACCACTTCGATGGCTTTCAATCTTTGGATTGGTCTCATCCTTATTGGTAGATTTTCCCAGTGTTGACCTTGTGGATTAGTCTCATGCGCATCCCAAATTGTGGTCGTTTTGAGTGAACACTTCCCAATATTTCTCAAATAATTTGAGCACCTCTTCCTGCTGGCCTTCCGGCAAATCAGCGAGTTGCTCTTAATCAACCAATAGGTTGATACTTTTGGCTACCCTGGCCAATAATTTCATCTCATTGAGGGTGGAATTTCCTCCATTCAGCCGTTGGAATTTCTGGTCACTTCTTAGGTCTGAAACTCATAGACCATAAAATTAATATTTTATATGTTTTATATATTTTTTTGTATTTTTCTTTTGCAATGGGACTTACAACCTACAAAAAGGCTCAGAGTTCCTCCTTTTCCCCTTCATCCAAACTGGGTCCTGGGTACTTAAACCTACCAGTCATCATGGTTCAAAATCTTATCCTCTTAAGATTTAACCAACCATTTGATTCAGTGGTCCCCTTATGGGACTTGACCAAAATCTCAGGACATAACCATTTAATGTTTCTGAGGTCCGCTGGGAACATTGCAAATATTTCTCTTAGGTTCAATAAATCCAATTAGTATTGACCTTCACTATATGACAGCAGCGCTGTTTCCTCACGTATAGGCTACTCTTGCTGACTTTTTGGTAATTCTCTTGAATACAGGCCTTTAACCCCAACTGGTTATTCATCGAACAAGTCTAATTTCATCTCTTATTTAGGCAACTGATGCTTTTGATCCTCATATCTCATTAGCCAACAGTTTCATCCAATTGTCCAGATTGTTTTTCTCCTGATAATGATCTTCCGCTTTTGTGGCTATCCTTAATTACACAGGTCATTATGGCTTCGTTAGCTTCATCCAATTTTTCCTGAATTGATGAACTCATCTCCAGCAACTTCTGATCAGTGATTGAGTGTTATTAAGTAAATGATTTTCTCCAATATCTTGAATCAATAATTTACTATTTTAATTTCTCTCTTCATTGGTATGGCAATCTAATTCTCCAGATTGATTGCTTCTTATTTTGTCCAATGCCTCATCTACACACTCACTCCTCAGGACTATTTAAAGAGGACCCAATTTCAACCTGAGTTGATCCTGCTTTTTCTTGGTATTTTTTTACAGCGGGCCCAATTCCAACCCAAGTTGGCCCTGCTGATACTCTTTATCTTAAGTAGATGTCTGGTGGAACGGGCTTCCTTGCAGCATTAGATAGTTCCATATCTAAGCTACAAGTCCTTTTCCCTGAACTTGAGTATCTTAATTTTGCTTCACTCGGACCTCCACTGCTGAGCTGGGTGAACGCCATTGAATGTGATCCTCTTCAAATTTTATCTTCGTTACTTCATTCTGTAACTTGTTTCAAAAATTGGAAACATCTTCATAGAACATCATTTTCTATATATCAACTCAACTACCCCTGTAGTGAGCACTAACTTATAAATTTACTTAAGTGGTTGATTATTGGCCATCAAAGCAGTAACCTATTCAATGCATAGGTTTGATTTCCTTGTGAACTTCATCATGTTGTATAGAATATATTAATCTATAATAGTATGGAGATTATTATCCATAGTTGAGATTGAACTATTATTAGGCCCAACACTTCAGCCAGTACTTCTGATTATATACACTGTAAGTCATACTCATAGGGCTCATTCCCTATTTTCTTGTCCACCTGATCTTTGTTAAGATACCCCGGTGACAGTCTCTCTCAGCCCAACACACAGTCAGCAGCTATCCCTGATTATGTTTCCTTTGTCTCTAGATCCCTGATTGGATCTTAATTATCTCTCTGAGAGTCTTCCAATTATTGCCTTCTGCAATAATATCCTTGAGATAGAATGAAACAATAGAAGCTGATAGTCTAACTATACACCAAATTGACAAAATTACTGTAGATTATAATAATGTAGATAATAATGTTGATAATAATAATGTTTTCATTATAGTAGACCTAGGGAATTATATAGTAGGGGATTTGGCTGTCTAACCCTTGGTTGACACCTCTTCAATGAAACAGCAGCCGTTGCCAATAAATCACCCTTCCTCATCTTGACAGTGATGGTCTTCCTCATCCTGACTAGGATTCTATTGTTGGACATCCTCGAGGCCTCAGGTGAAAAAGTCATAAAACGCATCCCTAACATTTTCCTCTCGATCCAAGCAAACCAATCATAGTAGGATAGCGACCTGCTTAGGTATTGGGACTTATTACCCATTATGTCAGGTCACTTCACTAACCAATTAATTCACTAGTTGCAGGCGGCATCAAACGCCTCAAAAACTCACTACTCATTCCCAACCAGTCAGTGATGAAACCCAACTAATCCCAATTGGTACATCTGATAGTTAATTACTATCAGATGCCCCTTTTCGTCAGCCACTCCACCTGATGAGATCTTAAGTATTCATCCAGATCAATCCCTGATGGATACGACCAGGTGAATATCCCAAAATCCCCCTAATGTAGCTCCCAGAAACTCAGGCCAACTGATTTCCGATTCACTTCGCCTTAGGATTTTTATCCTAGTGATACCAGGTAATCTAGCAGGCTGGGAATATGGGCAAAAATCCCAATACTTATTATGCCCCACCTAATCATGTTAACCAAAATCCTTGGACCCTACTGGATGAGGTGGACGAATCAGGTGAAATTGTCATGGATGAGGAGGATAAAGCGGGTAAAATTTCCATGGATGGCTATGACTTGACCAAATTTCTAAATTCTAATTTCAACAATCCTCCCCTATCCAGACGTTAAGCCCTTAAACCAAATGCCATCCCCTTCCAAAGTGATTATCAGCTTGTCTTAGCAGTGGTGGACTTGCCCCATTGTCCCTTCCTCCACAAATATGTGACAAAATTTGTTTTGAATTCTCTAAAGGGATAAATATTCCTAGTTTCCCCCTGATTTTCCAGATGAAGTGTGGGATGAAATCACCACGTTAGCCTACACTACCTACAACACTGCCTTAATGTTTCTAGCCTTGCAGCCTTTAACCCAAAAACTAAAATCACTCAGAAAACTATTGCCAATTTCGTTTTACTCTTAGATGCACATCTTCAAGCTGAACATCATCTTGCAAAATATTTTAAACTCTCCTCCAGACCGATAAGATTTTATTGATCCCTCCATTAAATCCCTCAACCCCAACACGCTGATGCCCAACTCCCTTACTCTTGGCTTAAATCCGCCTGTTTAATAGCGCTGCTTCTTATGTAGCTTCTGAAACTGACACTGTGCCACCTGACCCTCCCCCTCTGCCATGGTGGGTTAGCGTCTTCCACTCCCTGCCTGGTTGAAGGTTTTTTGGTCTTGTTGACCTCATTTGTTTTGTGTTTTTTGCTTTGAATTGGTAATGTTTATCACCTGTTGGCGTTAATCAAATTGAGTTTTAAATTTTAAATATTAATTATATGCTACAATAACTCTCACATCCACTAGTGGGCATCATTCCCCAGTAGACAAGCGGACTTATTATAGTAATCTAGCTGTGTAATGTGGGTATACTGAGATCCCTCAAGTTTTTATAGGCTCATAGGATACTCTCAAGAATTGCAGGCCTTGCCCATTCCAAGTATAATTAGAGAGATATTTGTAGATGTATTAAATTTTACCAGCTGCTCAAATATTTAGGAGCTTCTGCACAGTAAGGTTTGTGTCCCAGAACAAAAGGTAATGGCAAAGATAAAATATGCCTGGCTTTATTAAAGAACGAAGTTAGCATAAGAGTAGTAGGAGTAATAAGATCTTGTATGAGAGGTGGGTTTCTGGTAACTGGAAGGCTAATTCTCATTTTTCTTAAGAGCATACTGGCTATTTCTACTTGATTTACTGACAAGAAGGATCCTGATGTACACCCCAGTGCTCTTCAGAAAGAATAAAAAATTGAGATCACATAGTATGATGTTTCATTTCAATTAAGATAGCAAACACTCACATTTTATATGAGGAGAGTGGAAAGCGCCCGGTACTTGGCCATTTTATTTGTGTCAGGGTAGCAACTAGTTTTAAGAAGACTGTTCATATTTGTAGGGTTTTTCAATAACCAGTGGAGGGTACTGAATGCCAGGGGCTTAGCTGCACCGATTAATTTTAGATGGGACGCCCTAGGGATTAATTAATAGTAATTTTTTTCAAAAAAGATACCAAAGGTCCCTACACATACCAGAAGCCTGTATTAGGGGCTCCTTTGGTTTATTGGTGCAACCCTCACGGGTAAGAGGCAGAGAGGGAGCAACCCCTAAGGTTCACAGAAGGATATTTATTGTATCTAATTGGGTTATATCATTTTTTAATTATTTAAGGATGGATGTGGCCCCTATGGGACAGATCAGTTGAAAATGGAGTGATGACAGCTTTTGTGGCATGCGTGGCGGATTAACAATTAAGTACATGATGATAAACACCATAAAGTCATAAAAGGCGAGAACAGAGTTGGATCCATAGATCAGAACGCCTACTCAATGATTTCCTAAGCTACTTCATTAATGACGGCGAGCATCGTCAGATGAACTTGAGGATTAATTGTCAATATGATGTGGATGGCATATTCCATGTTTAAAAAGCAAGAACAAATTGGTTTATCTTAAAGGAAATTAGAAAGGAAAATAAGTCAGCAGTATAGCCTGAGGGTGGTTGCCTATATAATAGATTAGGTGGAAGGGTTAAAGAGGATGAAACATCCCAGAATTTGGTCTGGGACCATGCGCATTAGGTGGCTGGGTGCATGGAAAAAACAGTAGTTGTAGATGTAATTTTGGACCATATTATAGAAGTTTTAAAAAGGATGGAATATGGTTTATGATGAATGATCTGAATTTGTATAAATTGCTCAGGATTGGGGCCGTGACATAGTTTTTTCCACTTGACTTGTTTATAAATAAATACACCTTTGAATGATAAATATGGAGGGTTGATCCGCGATCTGTACCGCTTTTATGACTAGATCCGCTTTACCTGAAACTGTGGAGGACTTTAGGAGTAAATTGGGGTTTTCCTTTGTACCTGAGGCAATTAGCTTTGAGGTGGTACAAGAATTAGAGTTCTTCCTGAGGCCCTTAGCCCTAACCACCTCTCTGGACACTCCCTCTATCATTTTTAGCAAAGTATAAGAGGTGAGGGATGTCAGGGAGGGAGGATCTGTAGGGGCAGGGAAGTTACCCACCTCTTATCAACCACATGTCCCATAACAATGAGGTGCATCAGAGGTACCTCTGGAAGCTGGGGTCTTTCCTGATACATAAAGGAACTTTCTCCCTGTTTAGATGGAGGGTCGCACATCAAGATTTACAATAACCAATAGTAGTGCGATAAGGGAGTATGTCCAGAGTTATAAGATCTCATCATGGACTAAGTGGTCAGAAAAGAAGCATTTGGATTATCAGTGGATCCAAGTATGTGCACTAATGTAAAACCTTTGGCATACAAACACTTGAGGCTCTATAGCCACTAATATAATGGGTTAGCAATGTGAGGATTGCTACCCTTCAAAATTGTGAGAATAGGAAATAAATTTAGCTAAATGTATCTTTACTAAAGTGGAGAAAGTTTTACTGCTAATCCCTTTGTAAGATCTTTTTTTGCTCATTTTTTGACCAACCATCATTTAACAATATATTTTTATATACTATACTTTAAACTATTAATTATATATAGAATTTGATGGTGTAAGGAGTCTTGAACGCGCGGCACAAGACTTATTAGGAGTGGCCAAAGTTGTATTAGATTACTTTTAGTGCTTTAGCCTTAGCATTATAGATTTACATATATGGCGGATCTAATCCTATGATCCCACTGGTGAGGATTCTGCTACCTTTTTAATAATTGTTTTAGACTGTAGTCCCAGTGTTTATATCTGCTCCAAATTCTCTACAACTTTAACCTCTATTTTGTCCCTGTGCCAGCTTATGAGCATTCAGCATTATAATTCTTCTTTTTATTGAGGCAATATGACATAACCTTATTAAAAACATTTTTCCATAACTATAATGGAAAGACTCTGAGCCCTAGTGATTCTCTCCATAATCTTAATTTATACTGTTATTTCGCTAGTCTATCACTCTAGTTTGCTTCTGAGTATAAAATCAAAATTCACTCATAGGAACGGTATTTGAAGGGGCATTATTTTAGTGAATTATAATGGTAAGGGATCTTTTTTCCTACATTGCTGGAGAAAACCTAGCACCAAGTGAAGATATCATTTTGAGCCATGAGCCTTTGACAGTACTATATGATACATTGTTCTTTTATTATCTTATAATTAAAGACTCCGCTCGCCAAAAAGTGTCTTTTTGCAAGTTTTTAAGGCCACTATCTTCTAACAGTACTTTATATTATTAGCATAGTATCCTATGAATTTGGAATTTGATGACTAAGCACCAATTTTAACATTGTGGTGCTCACTACAGTGGGCTCACCACTGGTTTTTTGTGATTCTTTTTGATTAAGTATGGATTTCGTTAACAACAAGGAAAGCTTCCCTTCAGCAGAAGTGATGCAGAGTCTGAAGATTAAGGGTCACCTCAGCAGCATAGTAGAACCATTTTGTTGAAATTTGCCGAGTATGTGCAGCTTTGAATGCCCACGTTGGCCAACTTTCTGAGATTATACTTAGCCATGACTGTCAAGTAAAAGAACTATCTAAAATTATTGAAACACATCAACGCTGCTATGATGAGTTTTATGTGTATTTACCAGAGCTATTAACTCCAACATAGACTTGTTTAAAATGATGGAGGTATTGCAGCTTGAAGTTAAAACCTTGGGCCAAAAGGTCAGGTATCTGGTGAATAAGAACACTAACATGAGAGCGAAATTTTGACCACAACTACAAAAAGTAGTTAATATGAAAGTCCTTTTTTAGGCATAGCGCCACTGTGTTGCACTAAATGGGGTTATTTTAATAGTCAATCTGGTAGGCAACCTGCTGATATTATTGGTGAAGATCATGAACGCTTTTCATTGGAAGAAAATATTGGAGGTGATGAGGCGTGGGGTACACAAAATGTGCTTATGTTTTTGACTTGGTCCTGGGTGTGGAGGCGTCATCTCATCCAGATATGCTGGGACTCCTCACCCTGAGCAATCCAACTTTATTTTCCGTGAGCCTTCAGTTCAAACTGCACTCAACCTCCTGGTAATCCTACAACAAATCTAGTAAGCGCTTTTCTAATTTGGCTGCTCCAGTAGTTCAAGGCCAGCTTATGCTTACAACTCATCATTACCACTTAAGAAGTCATCTAGGAGCAATTCAGGGCCTTTGACCTACCAGCATGAACCTCAAGTTCATTTCTGCCTTATCAAGTTAATAAAAACGCAAACACACACAATTTTATTCTCTTTAAGATTAGTATGGCTGGGGCGTCTGAGAATGATTAGTTGGTGACAAAAAAACTCATTGGACTCAGAAAGCCAGTAATTATGCCTAAAGTACAAAAGATTGGTGTTACCTACTGCAACGCTAAGGACCTTCTCATTATGGAATCTAGTGTGGAGGAATGGATGACCACCCACAAGACTGATTTTTTAACATCCTTTTTGAAAAGTCAAAACCTGTGGAAACTTTTGTGGAGCGCTTTTATTTGGAAGCACAGACACAATCTGGTGCTAACATTATTAATGATTTTGATGAGAAAATCGTTCTATGCCATGCCTGTGAGCCTTACCAAGATTTTATTTAGGTAATTATTTCACATTTTGAATGAAAATAATGACATCGCCCATATGGTGAACTATCTCTGGTGGTGCACCATAACTTTCTAGCACCCAAGATTATCAGGAGCCTTGCAAACTACATCTTCAGTCCATTTCCCTGAAAAAAATTGCCTCTACCATATGGCCTTTTCTTGGATAAGTCTGGTATTAGTCAGATTATTGTGATTATTAGTAAAAATTAGCCATAATGCCAACTATTGTCCTAAGTTAAGTTCTAAACCCTAGTTTCATGCTATGAACCCTGTGGATGATGACATAGTGGAAAAATACAGGAGAATTAGAAATTGTAAATATATACTTCTGCCTCTTCTAACAAAATCCCAGGTGGGAATAATTCGTCATAACCCCTTCTATGAGATAAATGGGTAATTACGCCATGTTGCCTTCATTGGTTCAGTTTAAAAATAAAAGCATAGCAGTGACTACCCGCTCACAAGAAAAAATGTACCACAAGTTGGCATAAGAGGTAGTATTGAAACCATATGTTCAACAATTGTAACCACTTGAGTTTCCACCTACTTCTAGTGAGACTTTCAGGCTAAAAGGTTCCAAGCGGCTGTACCTAACGAGGCCATGTTAGAATTCAGTCCTCAGATGAGCAAAGAACTTCAGGCTTTTAGGTCAAGCTGACAAAGTGGATGCCTTGTAATAAATCCTAATTATACTTAATTTTCCAAGTGTATCTATATTGATATAACTGTAAATAAGCTCAAATTCTGTGATATTTTATACTTTGGGGCACCAATTAATATTGAGTCACTCATTTTGTAGATAGCTGTGGATTGCTCCAGACATAAATCATCATATAAATCTAGAGTACCGCAGGCTTCCAGACTACAACTTCAGAAGGAGTGTACAGCGCGTTATTGCTGCACTTTGTCTTCTTAGTGGATCCGCTCCAGCTTACATGTTACCCTATCAGAAATAAGCCTCTTAAATTGAAAACTATTTTTGCTGAAATATGAGGTCAAAGCTGATTTTGGGATAAAATGTTTGAATTACAGGGAAAAACTCTTCATCTATTTTATATATGAAAGTATGCAGCCTCAATGGCCCCAAAGCAGGGCTTTAACATTGCGTACAATATTGGTATATTATCAATTGATTATCATGGCTATGTGACCGTACCTGGAGTTAATAATGCAGATTATGGCATTGAAGGTATTTCCTTATGCACTAGCTGTATTTTAACTATTCCTGCGGGTCATCAAATTATATTGAGAAATGAAATCCCTTAAATATTCCACAAGGTTTATATGATGATATAGTTCCTTTAATTTGATTGATCCAAGTTAGAACTAGTCACTGAACCTGTTTTTATTCTATTATATCATGGAGAAGCTCAGGTGCTTTTATCTAACCTATATCCTTAATCTGTGGAAATTAAGTGACATCATAGTTGCTTTCGTTAATATTCTACCTGTGGAAGAGTTTTTTATCTATGTGCCTGGAAATATAGTGGAACTTGGGCTTTAGGACAATGAATATCAATTAGTATTTTTCTGATACCTTTAGAACGCCTATTTAGGATTGATAGAAAATGAAAAAGTTTAAGCGCTGGCCTTATATGACAACTAGAATATTATTTTTGCAAGAGATGTCTACAATTTGGGGTATGCACATGATGTATTGCATCAGATAGATAATGATAATTATCTGACAATTTTCTTTCATCCTATTCGGCGTTTCAAGGCAGTAAATAAAGTTTATAACCAAGAAATTAATCAACTTGTGCAGCAGGATTGTTAGTGCCCTCCAAGAGTCCTTTGGACGTCCCAGTTTTGGATATTAAAAATATGGATGGTTCAAATTAAGTGGTAATATGTTATCAAAAACTCAACAATCATAACAATAAAAATTTTGACCCTCTACCCCAGTATTGATGATGCGCTAGACTGGTTGGGCGGTGCACATAACTTTTCCTCTTTAAATTTAAAAACTCTGGATATTGTCAGATTGAGCTGCTGAAAAAGGAACATGAAAAGTACTAATTGTTTAAAGCCCTGGATCTATATCAACCCACTGTGATGACGTAAGGGTTATGCAATGCCCCTGATACATTCCAGCTTGATATGGATGGCATATTGAGGAATTTTAAAATCACATACTTATTACCGTATATAATAAATATAAATGTTTTTAGAACGTTTATGGACTATTTGCAGCATCTAGAGGAACTTTTTAGGACAGTTAGCCCACGACAATTTGAAAATAGAACCTAATAAGCGCATACTCATATGTGAAAAACGTGAGTATCTGGGGTTTTCATTGACAAACAAGGCTTACAGCCCCAGCCGCTGAGCTTGAGGATACAAAAAATGTGAAGACCAGGTAGCAAATTGATATTTAGGTATTTTTTAGGATGATCAGAAATTATTGCTGGTCATGAAAAACTTTAGCAAAATAGTTGAACCATCATTTTCACCTTCTCAAGTCTAAGGTTCCATTTAATTTGACAGAAAATTGTCATTTCACCTTTGATCAATTGCAGCTTTGCCTAACCCAAAATATGATACTAATGTATCCAATTTTGATTACATTCTTTATTCATATAGAGGAATCCCTCACTACCATAGGGATGGTGTTACCTCAGCTTGATAATGTGGGAAAAAACACCCTATTTCCTATTGCTGTAGGACACTGGATATACATTAATGAAATTATACAGTTACCCAAAAGGAGTTACTCGCTGTCATTTATGCCTGTAACCAATTTTGGGATTATATCCATGGCATGTCATTTTACTGCTTTAAATGACTATGCTTCAATGCATAGGTTGAAGATCCTAAAAGATACCAAAGGACAGTTGTCCCAGTGGATTTATAATTAAAAACATATGATTTTAGAATTCAACACTGACCTGTTTCAAGAATTAAAATATGGATAGACTCTGTCACAGTAAGTAAAATAAATTGGCACTGGCCTGCCAGTTGGGGTGCGTGAACACCCAGAAGACAAACTAGAATGCCAAGGGCATTGCAATAAAGAAACTTGGTTAATAGGCGGGAGGGAGACAAACGGAGAATGATGGCTGGTGGCCACTGTTACTATCAACCTGACAAACAATCAAAATAATGTCCCCTGAGGAGCCAGAAGATTTGGGTAGGGGGCTCTTTAGGCACAACGGACTGGCCAGGAATTGCTGAGGGACCACTAATAATGGATCGAGTTGTGAGGTCATAAACCTCTCCCAATGGTAAGATAATTTCTCCATCATTGGGATATCTTGACGCCTAAGAGCACTGGCTAATGGAGTATTCTCAATAAGTCATTCATGAAATACCCCCATTTGAAGAAGGTGGGTAGCAGCATGGTGAGAACAGCCACTAGAGCCCAATTGTGAAGCAACCCAAGAACCATGGTTCAGAGGTTGCTGAGGTGGCGAATTATATGAAAATTAATAAAAGTATATTTTTTGACTGGGAACAGGTTGTTTAGTGTAAATCCAAAAGGAAAAAAGTGACTGGAAACTGTACCAGCTAGGCATGGTGGGCTAAAGAACTAGGGGTTTTGGGTATAAGTTATGAAGCATAAATAAGCAATCATGAACCTGACCAATTTTTGACAGAAGTAGATGTATCAACTAACCTGACTCCAAATCAGCCTTTCATCAAGCATCTGACTCTTGCTCAGATTCTGTAACTAAATTATTCCTCCCACTGCAATTTCACTTATCTCATAAACTTCATTAGGTGGGCAACTGGTAGTGCCTATGGCCAGGCCATGGGGGCCCTATCCCATTTTGTATAAAATAGATTAATCACATTTGATTTTGCTGGAGGCAGACCCTTCAATTTATCCAGATTCTCCACCTTATTGGTGAAACCCAAAGCTATACCTGACGTTGGACCACCCAATTGATTGCTATTCTACACCAATTTAGCAGACCCTGACATTGGCGCTGGGGCTACTTGCTCGCCATTGCCCTTTGACTGGCGTCCTCTTTCCACCAAAACCTCTGTAAACTCCCACCAATCCGCTGAATAAGCTTGCTGGTGGTTAAGTAGGGAAGGGAAGGATACACCCATAAAGGGTAGGCCATCACCCACTGTTTGTCCACCAAATGGGTGAGATCGCCCTGGGTGATGAAGGGAATTGCCTTCTTCTTTAGTCCCTTTTTCATGCGAAAGGGAACGACTCATGGTCAAGGCACAGACGGTGCTACCCCAGGCTTATATTATCCTTTCCTATCTAAAGAGGGGGAGCACCACCACCGGGGAGCTAAAAAAGGGCGAAGTTTTTATTCTTTTAAGAGCTTAATTGCCATCAGCTTGTAAATCTTTTGGGGTGCGGCGGAGCATCTGGGTGGGAGGTGTGGAAGTCTTTTACCATCTCAGAACAAGTGATGCAGTTATGGGCACTGACTCAACTATTTTTGTAGGCTGGAAAACTTTTAAGCCACCAAATATTGGACCAACGACACAACTGCTGGGAAGCCAAGATGGCCAACCTTGGCCTCCTTGACCATTAATCATGATCAGCTTAGGTTCCAATGGAATCACCCCTTTAAATGGGACAACTGTGACGAATGTAACTCAGGGTGTTTCTTACAATGTTCTGGAATCTTCAGGAAAAATTCTCCGTTGCCCAGGTCCTCCTCCACCAGGGTCTTGGATCATTTGCTCACAAATTTGCGTGAAGGCACCCACATTTGCAAGTGAAGCATATCCAGCATGACATGCAACCCCGCTGAAATATCATGCACAGGGAGACATTTTGGTCTGTGAAGCGCTTATAATAGCTGATAGCCTTGGTTAAGTGTTCCCAAACCAGAGACCAGGTGTTGCAAATATGTTGAGTGTGATCAGCTGCACCTAGTACTGCTGGATGAAGACATGGTACCACTGAGAATGAGGGTTTGTACTCCAGTGCTTCCTCATAGGGCGAGAACCCTTTTGATACAAGTGTCCCATTATTATATGCAAACTGAGCAAGCAAAATTGTCTGAACAGGTGTCCTAGGCAGTCATGGTGTAACACTGGAGGTACTGCTTGAGGATTTAAATTGCCCACTCTGTTTGACCACCTGACTAGGAATAGTACGCTGTTGAATAACATGGTGTAATTTTCAATATTGCTTAGATTTTGTTAAAATTGCGCTGTAAAGTATGGCCCATAGTTGCTGACGATCTTATTGTAACAAATCAAACTTTAAGAACACATGTCATACAAAGACATAGTCATCTCCTCGGAGTAATGGCAGAAGAATATGGAATGAAAAGGGCGAAAAAGGTGAAGGGATCTACTACCACCATTTTTACGGTAATCCTATTAGAGCTGAGAAGCTGGACAATGAATTTGACTGACACTGACTCCATGGACCTACGCCTTATGCAGGTGGTGTAGGAGACCATTTTACTCAACTGGTCTGACTTTGCTTATGCAATTGTCACACAATTCGTGATCCATGCTGGAATATCCTTGGACAGGCCTGGCCAATTTTAAGTCCACTTAGATAGATCAAGAATTTTTGTTTCCTTGGTGCCCCACTGCAGGGGGATCATAGTGCGTCCAGATAACTTCCTTATAAAGGAGGGGCGGCACCCACAGGTATGATCTAAACTGAATGTACCCCTCCACCAAGGAATAAAGAGACTACTTGTGCGTTAAAAGTGCCAACTTATCCAAAAACTCCAGACCCTCTTCACAAGCCATCTGGGCTGATAGGATCCTCGAAACCAGGGGCGCATTCATACAAAAAACGCCATAAAAAATTTGGGAGGAGAAATAGCTAAAATTTGTGCTGTCAGAATGAAATGATTAGTTCTTTCTTATCCACCTCCACTGGATACAGTGCAGGATTGCGCTTCAGTATGTCAGGGAGCACATTCATTTCTCCCTTTACAAATTTTTACTTAAAATTAAAGCCACAAAGGTCAAGCTACATCCAAGCTTGAGGGTACACCAGCTTCTGAGGCTTACAAAAGTATAACAGGGCTTGGTGATTCATCCGCACAATTAACTTTTTCTGAGCGTTTTGCAGAAGGAACCACCAGTGGGTCAGAGCCCAAGCCATAGCGGCCAACATCTTATCATATATGGCCCAGGCTTGTTCAAAAATAGGCAAATTTGTGGAAAAGTAAGCCACTGGGTGTTCCAGCCCATCATGTTCCTGTAACAGAACTGCCCCCATTGTAGCTGTTGGGGCGTCACATGCTATGATAAATGGCTTGGTGGGGTCACAGTGCTTAAAAACTGGTGGAGACAAAAAACCTGCTTAATGACCTTGATCATCAGGTGGGATGCAGATGTGTGGCCAGCTTGAAAGGGCAGGGAAATTTTTCTGAGGATTTTCGAGGGGATATGCATAACCATCTTTCAAGATTGATTACCTAGAAAGATTATACTTCACAGATGATCTTGTACTTAGGCTACATAGGCGGAATCATTTCTGTATTGAGGACAATTGATAAAAAAATAATAAAATTATAAAATTATATCAGTTTTTCTCTAGGCAGTTTATAATTTTTCCCATATATATTTTTTATCAATTAATTTATCCTTATTCTTCTTCTTCCCATGGTACTTGATCTTATTTCAGTTTTGCGGTCCATCTTTTTATTTTTTCCCCAAACTGGGTCCTGGGTACTTAAACCTGTCAGTTTTCTATAGTTCAGAGTCCTTTTTTCGGACTTGACCTAATCATCAGGACATAACCAACCTAATGGGTCATTTGTCCTTTGGTAACTCTTTTATTTTTTCATCAATCCATCACTTTAGAAACTTAGTGTAGACTCAATTAACAACTCTTCCTTCCAATTGATTCTTGATGGAGTAGGCATCAGTTGCCGTCTTGGAAATCACTTCAAATGGACCTGATCACAAGGCATCTAGTTTGTTTCTTCTTTGAGTTTTTTGTGTGCCCATTAGGGCACCCAGTTTTTTTCTTCTTCCGAAACCATGCATATTGCAATAGGCAACTCTTTCCCATATTTGATATTTGGCTAAGGAAAGTCAGATCTTATCATCCATTGTTTTTGCTTGTATCCTTTTCTTCAAGGTAGTATTGAATGCTTGAGATTGCATATCAATCAAGATATTCATCAGTTGGTTCAAATATTGCTAGGTACTCATCCCTGACGAAGGTTCCACCACCAAATATAACATTGGCGGCAACGCAGCCTAACTTCCATGTAACAACTCAAACAGCATCATTCCCATAGCCATATGAAGACTAATATTATAGGCAAACATCACCAAACTCAGGTATGTTCCCCGCGCAAAAGTTCTTCCTGTGACTAGCTTCCTCAGCGTTGCATCCGACATTTCATTCACCCATTCTATCAGTCCATTTATCTCTAGCTGGTAAGGTACTGACATTACTCCTTTGATCCCCATTATCTCATTCAATCTTGGGATCACATGAGATTTGAAGTTGGTCCCATTATTGCTAAAAAGGACCTGCGGACATTCATGCCAGTATACTACTTGATCCAGGATGAACCTCGCGGTACTGGTAGCATCAACTTTCGTTTGGGCCTTCATCTCAACCCATCTTTTCAGATGGTTGATGGCAACTATAATGTACTTGACTCCCCCTGTACTCATTGTCAGCGGTCTATCACTTTAATGGACACCGTGTGCCAGGAATACCAGGGCGGACCAGTCAGTATCCAGTAGTATTCTTATGTGGCTTGTGCAATTGGCACTCCATGCAACAAGCTAGATAATCCGCAACATTGTGGTTGATGGATTCCCAGTAATAGTACTGGCGAATATGGTCAGTTTTTTTTCCTCAAGTCTCCATGCCCAACAACCTTGTGAGCTGCTTGCATAATAGCTGCTCTTTCTGACAGTTTCAGAAATAATAACCGCTTCCTGTTGATCATCTTAAATACTTGTCCATCTATGGTCTCAGTGTTTTCCATCGCTTTCCAAAGCGCACCTTGGATTTCTCAGGGCTCATCCCTGATTTTTCCGTCAACCCTTCCCTGGAATAGCTCATCCGCCTGCAAGTATACCAACTAGACCATTGGCAACCGCGATAAGCCATCTGCATTCTGGTGAGAAGCCCCCACTTAGTGAACAATCTAATAATCATAAGCCTGGAGCTTAAATTCCCATTGGGCTAATCATCCTTTTGGCTTTCTTAAATTGTGCAGCTAATGCAACGAAGAGTGGTCTGCTACCACCTTAAAGTTCGTTCCATAGATGTACACCCAAAACTGCTTTCATGCGTAAATGACCACAAGGCATTCAAGCTAAGTCATGGTATAGTTCCTTGCAGCGGCTGAGAGTGTCCAGCTCACATATGCCAACTGATGTTCATCTACAAGTTAGTCTAATTGGCTTAGTATAGCACCAATCGCCATTAACAAAGCATCTATTTGAATGATAAATTCCCAATTGAAATTTGGATAATTCATAGTTATCGAATCTTAAAAATACCAGCGTACTCATCAAAGGATCCCTGGGCCTCTTCATTCCATTCAAATCCTTTTTTGGATCCTTTGATAAATGGACTAATGGCTCAGCTATTCAGGCGAAGTCCTTATAAATCTATAGTATCTGATCATCCCAAGGAACACTTGGATGTCTTGGACACTCTTTGGTACAGCCATCTGTTCTATAGCTACTATCTTCTAGGTTTTCAGCTGCAATCCACTGGAGTTGATTATGAATCCCAGATATTCCAACTCTTTCTTAAAGAAGTGGCACTTCCTTGTCTTGATATTCAGGTTAGCTGCGGACAGTTGCTTAAATACTTCTTTCAAGTGGTGTAGGTGATCTATAAAAATCCTAATGAGCAGGTTTATAAAGTTCAGATATACCAGGACGCATGACAACTTTAAGTCGCTTAGTATCGCGTCTATGGCCCTCTGAAACATTGCAGGCGCATTGCATAGACCCAGGGGCATCCTCGTTGGTTGGTATAGCCCCTGCGCAGTAATAATCACGTCTTTTTCCTGGTTTTCCTTTGGCAAGTCGATCTGCCAATATCCTGAGATCAGATCCATCGCAGAAAAATACTTTGCTTCTCCTAAATGATCTAGTTCATCGTTGATCCTTGGTAGGGAATAAAAATCCTCCTTCATAATTTTATTTAGCCTTCAGTAGTCAATCACCACTGGTTGGATCCATCCTTTTTCTTCACGATCAGAATCAGACTCGCCCAGGGACTTGATGATGGAATTAGAAGCCCATGCTTCACTAGTTTGCTGATTTCATCCTTTACTACCACTTTGACAGCTTTTGATCATCAAATCTGTCTCATACTTATCAGCAAATTTTCCCAAGTGTCAACCTTGTGGATCACATCTTGTGCGCATCCCAAATTGTGGTCGTTATGAGTGAACACTTACCAATACTTTTCAAATAGTTTGAGCACCTCCTCTTGCTAGCCTTCTGATAGATCAGTGAGCTGCTCTCAATTAACCAGTAGGTTGATACTTTCAGTTACCCCAGCAAGGTAATCCCATTTCGTTGAGAGTCAAAAATCATGGAAGCTTCTCAGTTTGGCCGTTGGGATCAGATTAACAAATGCAATGATATTATTCCTCTTGATCTTCATCAGTTTTTCACTTAAATTCGCCAGGAGAACTCGTCTTTCTCCATGACCTGGCATTAGTATCCTAGGAGCCACCCATGGATCCACTATGGAATTCTTCCAGGGGCTTCCACCTCCCCATACAACAGTTCAGTAATCTCCAATGTCAACCCTGTGTCAACTGTTATCTGCGATCCTGTCAGTATGGTCCTCTCATTCTTGATCCTTAAGGGAATTCCTCAGTTCTCTAGGATTTCTGCCAGCATTTTGTGTCACTTTCTACCAACTAACTGGTTCTGAATTTGGACAATACATTATTGTATATTAGATTAATGAAGTTGTTTCTCCAATTCAGCGGAGCTTCACCATCCTTATGATATACTAATAATAACATCTGACCCAATATGGTCAACATATTATCCTCGAAGTTACATTTAACTCCATATTTTCATAGAAACTCCATTCTGATCAGAATCTCATAGTTTAGGTTGTCCAAAACTATTGCTGGCGCAGATACCACCAATGACCCAAATCATAGTGAAAATTCACTATACGCTTCACAGGAGACGGTGGTGTTTGGCCCAACTGTCCCATATTCCTTCTTATACACCAAGTCTGGCGAGATCTTCATCTTCTTTAAATTTTGGTTAAGACTATATTGATGGGCGCTCCGCTGTTGACAATTTCCCTCACCTGTACTCAATTCACTTGTATGTCTATATACGTACACTTGGAGTATTGTAATATAGTGTTTACTGAGTGAATAGCAGCGATATTAGCCAAGTCTAGGATGTGAATAATTTGCGCCAATATTTCAGGAAACAATTCCTTTATCATGCTGAGGGGATTGACAAATTGTCCTCATCTAAATGGACTCCAGATTATTCTTCAGGTTTCTCAGCGGTTCAAATCTTGTCCACGAGTTGTCAGGCGTATGTTCAGGCAACTTCCTTGATTATCTCAGGGTCGATTCTCTTTACCCCAGCTCTGGTCACGGCATTTGCATCCAAATTGACCATTTGATACAGCTGATCCTGCATGTTGTCTATGAACAGATCACTGATATCAATTTCTCAGTCATAATGTCAGGAGGTACAGGTTTCTCCGCAGCTCTAGACTGTTCCCCATCTAGGCTGCGGGCAATTTTCCTCAATCCTTGGTGGCTACTGACTCTTTGGCCTGAACCATGTTGATCTGATCCTTCAGCTTCTTACAATGCACGGCGAAATGTTCTTTCCCGCCACATAGTTAGCAGACCTTATCCTTCTTATTTAACCATCTGAATTCTTCAGGCTTATTCTCTGGAACGGTTTGATTGGTCATGTCTTTAGCTCCTTTGTTTCCCAATGTGGGATTCAGATTGTGTACCATATTAGATTTGAAGCTTCTACTTGGGACATCAAATGTCGCTTCCATAATCTTCAAGTTAATTACCATTTGTGAGGTAGTTATTTCCATCACGAACACAGAAGACATCATGTGATGCAAATCATGATAAGGCTAAATGCCGCTTGCAAGGCGATTCTGGTATCAAAGTCATCCAATACTTTTTCTCTGACCAGGATTTGCAACTCCCGGTAAAACTGATCTGCAATGCTAGATAGAGACTCATCTTTAAAGAACTGGATTTCCATAAATTCCTGCTTGCATTTCAACATGCGTGTGGGACTCCCAGAATCTTTCATGATGGCTGAATTTGCCTCAGCATACGACCAGCTGTCCCCCTCCAGGTGAGGTAACACTAAGTTTTGACAGTCAGTGTCTAGGCAATTCATGACCGTCAACGCCTTTTGATGATCCTCATAGCCATTCATGGTCATGTTGAACAATTGGAAAAATGCTGAGGCATTATCCTGATAGAATGTTGGCAATTTCAGTGTTGCCTTGAATTCCTCCAAGATATTTCTAGCCAATTCTCCTGGTTCAGCCACTTGGCTAAGTTGAGGAGTGACTTTGGGCATCATCTCCAAATGGCAGCAAAGGCGGGCGCCATGTTCCTTGGGGTACTTGACTTCCCAAGTATTGTGTGAGGACTTCTTTCTTTGTCATCGCAGCCATAATGGGCTCACAAGCACATTTGTAAGCTCTAAGTTCCTCCACTTGTTTGATTAATCTCTCTATATTCACATCGAAATTTCTTAAAAAAATGTGATCCGCTTCTTGCTCTGTTTTTAGGTATAAGACTTCTTGAACAAGGTCTCCTTCTTTCTTTTTCAACAAAGATACTTGCCCAAGTAACTCGCTCCCAAAGCTTGCAACATTCTCAATTCTTCTTCCATCTTGGCGACTTGTTCTTTCAAGGCTGCAAACTCCCGATGGTCCACTGAGTTTAGAGCATTCTGTAACAGTGGCTAACTCAGTCCAAAGTTTGCATAGTTTGTCTTTGTATGACATTCTTATAATTTCTGCAACTCAACTACCCCTGTAGTGAGCACTGACTTTTAAAAAATTTCTGATGGTTGTTATTGGCAAGCAATCCTTGTAACCTTTTTACTGCACAGGTTCTGTTTCCTCATGCACTTCATCATGTTGTATAGTAGAATTAATTATTAATTGATAATAGTATGACGACTATTATCAGTAGTTGAGTATTAATTCTTATATTTCAGACCAACGCTTGGCCAGTATTCCTGATTAAATACTAATAATGTTGTACTTGTAGGGATTTGTTCTCTTACCCTGTTCCACCCAATCTTCGCCGAGATACCCTGGTGACAGTCTCTTTGGTACAACACACAGTCAGCAGCTATCCCTGATTGTGACTCCTTCTTCTCTAGATCCCCACTAAGATCTTTGCTCTTTTCTCTAAGAGTCTTCCAATTATTTCACACAGCTATAATATCTTTGAGACAGAATAGCACAATGGAAGCTGATAATATTTTACTCTTTAAACTATATCCCAAATGAAATAACTTAAAACTATATAACTCTGTTCTTGTAAGTACTCCTATTTTAGTATAGTGAACCCTAGGGAATATATATAGTGGGGATTTGATCATCTAACCCTCATTTGACACCTCTTTGATGAAATGGCAGCCATTGCCATTGAATCACCCATCCTCATCTTGGCAGCGATGGTCTTCCCCATCCTGGCTAGGTTACATTTAGTTGGACATCCTCAAGACCTAAAATGGAAAGAGTTGGAAAACATGTCCCTAAAATTTTCCTCTTGATCCAAGAAAACCAACCATATTGGCTAGCGACCTGCTTAGGTAGTAGACTTATTACCCATTAAGGCAGGGCACAAACCAATCAATTTGCTAGTTGCAGGCGGCATCACTCACCCTGCAACTTGTTATTCATTCCCAACCAGTTGGTGATGAAACTTGACCAATCCCAATATGGTACACCTGATAGAAAATTACTATCAAATGCCCCTATTTCGTTGGCAACTCTGCCCGATGAGTTCTTAAGTATTTGTCCATATTGATCCCCGATGGATATGACCAGGCGAATATCTAAAATCCCTGAACATAGTTACTCCAAAACTCGGTCCAACCAATTTCTGATTTACTGCGCCTTAGGGAATTTCCTCTAGCAATTCCAAGTAATCTAGCAGGCTGGGAATATGGGCAAAAAATCCCAAAAGGTGGCTAACTTCAGGTGGAGGATTTCTGTTTTGTCAACAAATTATCAACAGCAAAACACCTATATGTATGGCGGCATATAAAACGTTAGAATTTTCCCATTTTATTTTACTAATCATTAATTTTTCTAAAAGTTCTCTGTTTAAATTATTAATGCTTTAGAGGTAATTAATAGAATTTTACTTATTAATATGAAAATGAGAAAATATTTATGAGACTTACAATAGTTTAGCATATATTTTATAATTAATTAATAATACTTTTCCTTGAGTTGGAGTCAATTGTTCCAAAGAAAAAGTAACGTTTTAAGTCTTAGAAACACAAAATTACTAATTGAATTCACATTCCTAGACTTTTTTATAAACTTTTAATATCTAATAAATATAGTTTTTTTCTTAGTACCAATAAGGAGGGTTATATAGAAATAATTATAGCTTATATGGCAACAAAAATAATTTCAAAAGGTACGTTACTTTTATATCATCAATGTTAGATTCATCGCCAAACCATTAAAATAGCATAGGGCATAACATCCTTTTTGATAAGGAAGGGGAAGGGGCCCCATGTACAACTGCTAGTGTATAGTGGCTTAGGGAATATTCTGTACAGTTGCAAAGTTTCCTTTGGCCCACAAATTGAATTTAGCTCCACCCCAAACTGGAAAAAATCCCAATCATGCTACTTTTACCAAATCTGGTAAAGCCTATTTAGCAAAAAATTAAAAACGTAAGCATAGAAATTTAAAATAAAAACTGCAGAACAGAATATGAAACCCAAAAGGGTAAAACTATTACATCAATCAAGGGAAATCCCTAACATCTAAATTAATTTACTCAAGTGACAACAAAAATTGATGAAGCTAGAATTCCAGCGACTGCAAAGATTGGTGAACGTTGCCAGATCAAACTTTTGGAAATCCAAACCATCTTTTTCAAGGAACAGAATACTGAAAAGCGATTCTAAGCAAACTTTTGGCGTTCTTGAGAACTTTCACTCATCCATCTGTCATCGATGTTCTTAAGCCCCCCTTCTTCAATCCCATGCAAATATAAAAGCCCATACTCTGCTGATGATAGAGAGCTGTGTTATTTGTAATCTCCTTTAATAAGGAAATAATTCCTACCCAGAAACCCTTTAAAACTTTATATTTTAAAAGATTCTTCCCTCTTCAAGGAAACCACTGCAACCTATGAGGGTCCTCATTCATTGGTCTCTATAATAGCAGTGGCATTATCTCTGATGTTAACTCCATTATCATGCCTTGGTAGAAGAAATCATGGAAAGCCACACTGAATTGTCACAACAATTACCTTTTCAAGAAAATTTACATGCATATTCCCATCTTAAAAATAAAAATTCAAAATCTAATTTGATATGCTATAATTGAGATGAAATTGAAGAAAGTAACATGGTAGATTGGACTATTTGAGATTCCAGAAGAAGTGGAAGAGATGGTATGACAACTGATCTCCATTATCAAGTGTGAGTCCAGGCACCCCAATTTTGATTCCAAGCCTCATCCCACTTGTCTGGGGGGTGTGTGTGTGTGTGTGTGTGTGTGTGTGTGTGTGTGTGTGTGTGTGTGTGTGTGTGTGTGTGTGTGTGTGTGTGTGTGTGTGTGTGTGTGTGTGTGTGTGTGTGTGTGTGTGTGTGTGTGTGTGTGTGTGTGTGTGTGTGTGTGTGTGTGTGTGTGTGTGTGTGTGTGTGTGTGTGTGTGTGTGTGTGTGTGTGTGTGTGTGTGTGTGTGTGTGTGTGTGTGTGTGTGTGTGTGTGTGTGTGTGTGTGTGTGTGTGTGTGTGTGTGTGTGTGTGTGTGTGTGTGTGTGTGTGTGTGTGTGTGTGTGTGTGTGTGTGTGTGTGTGTGTGATGGTCTAAACAGATGCCACACCCAAACCAACTGGTCTCCTCTCATTGAGAGAGGCGTGGTCAAGAATACTACTTGTCTTCAGTTTATTTGTTGGAATGTGTTTGTGGTTCATAGATTGTAGTTCCCTCACTTATCCCCTAGAGTATTTTTTAGTTAACCAGAATCGCAATGCCATGTGAACTATTTACTCTATTGTGGATATTAGAGTACCCTTGATGGTAGTAAAGTCTTTCCTTGGTAAGTTGAAGTCTTACTGTCATAAAGCTTGCTGATGTAATTAAGACTGTACTGACAATAAGGATGAGCTCCACTCAGAGCATTGGCCAGAATAGCGCCAGTGCAGCTATCCACAAAGGTTGATTAAACATGAATAGGGAGAATAGAAACACCATCCAGGTAATCTAAAATTGGAACACGTAGCTGGATGTTAGTATTGCAGTTCCCAAATATAGTGATAATTGATAAAATCAGAAGTTTTTATTATAAAACTAAAGGATGTTTAATAAAGATGAAACTTTTCTTTCTCGTTGCAATCACTTTTGCAACCTATTTAATTCAAGACTGAATCTATTTTGATAATCTCACAGAGGAGATTAGTCTGCGCCCATGTCAGGGAGCAGTTGGGCAAGCAAGGTAAGAGGAGCAGGTGGAAGGCCCGCGGCCTCCAACGTTCGAAAACGCCCCAGAGAATCCAGCAATAGACAAAAATCTTAAAAAACTGGCGGTCACAATTCATCCCAGAGATACTCGCATGGCAAGCACGATGTAACCAGTACATCAACACACCACACTCCCAGCCACTTTCATCGGTGGAATTCAGAGTCCATGTGTATCTGGACATCCAAAAAATGGCCTTATGGGAAAAATTTTGTGAAGATGTACATAAAGTTTTCCCAACCGCGGTGTACGTTGCACCTCACTCCATGTCATGCGGTTGGCTGGGCCTAGGTTTCAAAAGCAAAAAAGCAGCAGATGAGGCTGCAGCGGTGCGCATAGTGGTTGACCTCCCCAAAGGGCAACGGGTCGTCAAAACCAAACGCACCAGATGGACAAAATCAAACCAAATTTTCCCCACATTTGACTTTTTGCCTACTATGGTAAAACGTGACATTTTGGAACAGCACCTGAAAGATGGTCTCGCTGTATATGGCGAAATACAATCTTTCAAAATGCAACGCTTCATGCTGATGCCACACCTGTGCACCAGCAAAGCCATCGCAGTTCTGACCCCAACTGAAGAGATTGTGAAGGACCTAACTCAGATCCCGCACTCCACTTTTATTGATATTGCAGGGCATACCACCCACCCATTCCAGGTGACCGTGGACAGCGCGCCCCCCATTTGCACCCACTGTGACGCGTTCAGCCATAAGGCGCATGCATGCCCCATCAAGGAGGGCGTCACATTCCAAGAGCACCCCTCAGCGGCCATGGCCAATGGAGAGGCGCACTACAAACCAACCGCAAGCACCAATGAGGCTTTCCTGTGGGGAGCACAAGGCTGCTACAATTGGTAAAGCCTATCTCCCCACAGGAGTGGAAGAAGGCCAAGCAGGCCCATAGGGCCACGGCCAAGGAAGTGGCCAAGGCCACCACAGCTATCCCACACTCACAATGCCAGGAGGACATGGAGACCTTCGCAGCAGAAGCAACTTGGGAATCCATCATCCAATCAGATTGGGAATCCCATGCCGAGCGGGCCACTCAATCTGAGGATCTGATAGGAGATTTGATCTCACCCAATCGTTGCACCCAAGCTCCAGTTGAAACTAATTTGGGACCTATCCAAACTGAAAAAAAAATTTTTGACCTGCTCGACGGTGCACCAAACTCATCCGCACCGCAAAATTTGTCTGATGTTGGGAAAACAAAAAGCGAAGGCCAAAGCCAATGCGACTCTTCCCGCAAAAATCAACAAAAACTCTGATAGCATTAGTGCTAAAACTTGTGCTGCTGTGAAAGCCCGTGGGGACCTAGAAGAGGCTGGTGGGCCCAGGAGCCCACCCCCTCACACCTAAGGTGCGATGGGGGAAACCTTCACTCTAGGGATGTTGAATATCGCTGGACTCAAGGCCTCCCCATCCTGGGCTAGGAAACTGAGTTTTTTACAACACAATTTACCCGTGGATATCCTGGCCATCCTTGAGTCCCACTGTCCACGAGGTTCTGAGGAAGCTTGGAAAACAATTCTCCTCCCATCCCTATCCTTTTGGTTGAAGCACTGTGGGGTGCTAATTCAGAAAAATAATTTTTTAGAATTCACATCCTCAGAAACATTCCTAAATGGCCGAGTGCTTGTCATCACCTTCTCGTGGGCTGATATAGCGCATGCAATTGTCAACATCTATGCCCCAAACGGTGCACACGAGCGTCAGGAATTCTTCTCATCAGTCAAATCCCTCCCACTACCCCCTGATTCTTTCCTAGTCAGTGACATGAACTGTTGGCTAACCTCACCAATGGACCGGTGGCCTCCCTCACCCCACGCCCCACAGGGTCACGTAGAACTATGCATTCTAAAGGTCACCCTTGGGTTAATGGACACGCTGCCACAACATGCCCCGCTGCTTGAAAACATGATGCGTCCCCACATCCACAACGGCCAATTAAGGTCCATGACCCGCATCACCCTTATTCTAACGCTGGCAAAATTCCGACCTTACATCTCCCACTTCAAAACAACGAAAATGGAATTCTCTGACCACCAACTGGTCTCAATAACCTACCACCTACCTGTCACAGTTGCAAAGGCCCCACATTGGTGCAAAATCTGCCCCCCGAGCTTGCGTCGCCAGGATTTTCCACATGGGTGGAAGAGGCAACTTTGGCAAAATCGTTTGTTGCGCCACATTGTGTGGACCCCATTCCACATGGGCAACTTTCAAAGAGGACACCATCTGCCACTCTCGCCATCTCTCCTCCAGATGCTCACAAGCCACATCAGCGGTTATCTCGCGCACTCTGGCAGAATTGGCACATTTGGAGTCCAACATTCCTGCTACAGGATACAGCCCTTCATGGGGCCAGAAGTGGGCGGAGGCAGCTGCCCACCTCAACGCACTCAAAAGGCAACACAAACATCAGGTTTGTGTTCAATACAGGGCCACACGCATCACAATAGGCGACAAGTGCACTGCACATTTCTTTTAAAAAAATTTTGCACCACACCAGATTGTGGCCTGCACATAGGTGTGAAGATTGGATAATTCCATTGTGGACACACCAGCTGAAGTGGCAATAAAAATGAGAAAATATTACTCCAAGTTATACTGAGCTGAACCAATTCGGCTGGCCAAAGTGGCGGAATTTCTCAACTGAGCTCATATCCGCACCATTTTCTGATACCTGAAAATAATAAATTTAATTACTCCAAACAAATTATGGACAGCCATTCGCGGTGCGCCAAACCAAAAATGCCCAGGCCCAGATGGCATTCCATATGAGTTTTACAAAAAATATTTCAAATATATATCCCCATTGCTGCTCGCCTCACTTAACCAAAGCCTGTTGGAAACGCGCCTCCTATCAGGAGGACATGGGGCCTTTACTGTCACATTCTTCAAGAAAGGGGATAAGCTTGACTTAGCCAACTGGCGCCCCATTTCTCTAACAAACACAGACACCAAAATTTTAACAAAAATCATGGCTAACCATTTAGGGACTGTAGCATCTGCCACCATCTCCCCAGAACAATTTGGTTTTATCCCAGAAGGTCGATTTGGGATAACGTGCACTCTGTGGCTAATGTATGTCAGTCCACAGCCTCTGGGGCTTTTTGTATTCTTGGACCAACAAAAGGCCTATGATAGAGTAAACTGGGAATACCTCAGGGCCTGCCTCCATCAATTCCGCTTACCCCCTCGCTTCATCAACTGAGTAATGCTGCTCGAAGAATCTGCAACAATGGCAGTGTGTGGCCCTGGCTTCCTAATGGAAGTAGTCCGCCCTCAAAGGGGCTTGCGACAAGGGGACCCCCTCATCCCACTCTTATACAACTTCAGCCTTGACCCACTACTGCGAAATGTGAATGCCCACCTCACTGGGGTCCATGTGCCAGGCCAAACCCCAGTCAAGATGATGGCATTTGCAGATGACTACGTAGTGGGGGTGTCTAATAATAAAGATGCACGCGCGCTTTAAGCCCTCATCCAGGAATATTCCCGGGTAAGCAACGCAGCACTGAACGCCTCCAAAACCAAAATCATCCTCCTCTGTCGGTTTCAGAATTGCTGGGCCCCAGCAATTAGTCCCCAACCCAGCCCATCTGCTCGCCCACGTCCACGTCTTACTAACTCAACACACACCGCCCCACTGGTGCTCCCCTTCATGCCACGTCCTACCATAGGACCGGTGCGCCATCTGGGCATGTGGATGGAGGCAGGCGGATACGCGTCAGCAGTAATGGAGTGCCATATACTGGACAACGTGATGAAGCGAATCGCCTCTCTCAGAGCCCACCCTACTACCCTTACTGGCAGGGTTGTTCTAGCTAACTCTATGCTCCTATCCAAAGTCTGGTTCGGAGTCCACGCCATCCCCTTCTCCCCAAGCTTCTTCAAATCCCTGTATGCCTTGCTGCAAGGATGGCTTTGGTCAGGCCGTCCTCCACCAGTACGGCTAGAGGTCATGTTTGGCCCTCATCATCATGGTGGCATGGGCCTGCTTGACTTCAAAGCCCATGACGCCAAGATCCTGGGCACCTGGATCGCAGCCGTCACCGCTCCTACACTCCCATCCCAACACTGGTCCCGCGCGGACTGCTCCAACTTCTCCTGAGCCTTAGGCCTCAACAATCCATCAAACCCCCACCCCCTGATGAGATACCTCGCATCACGCACATCAGCCACAGGTCCTCACGGGACTAAAACCCACTACAAACGAATCCTACTCTCCATGCGAAGCGCAGAGTGGAGAATTTGTATTAGTGGACATACACCCAAAGAGGCTGCCCCTCTCCTCAGTTCACACAAGAGGTACAGGGGCTACCCATCCATGATGGCGTGATCCCCATTCGGCCCCATGACCTATCCAGGGTGGACTACCTGGACATGATGGACATCCCTTATTCCATAGAGACCCAAAAAACTATCTGGAAATATGCACACCATCCTCTGTTGCAGCCTCAAGTCCGCTCCCATGTGTGGTGCTACCTGAGGCGGGTGTATCATACAGCTGAGCGCTCTAACGCTTTACACTCATCCTGTGTCGTGTGTGGCCAGTATGGAACGCTGTTCCACCGCCTGGAGAAGTGCCCCACCTCTAAAATGATATGGCGCAAAGTTCAACGTCTGCTGGGCCAGGATCAAACGCATCCCTTCAGTCTGTCAAGAGATATGTTCACTCTATCAATGGCCTCCCCCTTCCACCATCTCTTCGTGCTTTGGTGGTTGCATTCGCCATGTGGACCATCCACACGATTGTCTTAGATGCCATTGCAGGCTCCACCCCACCCTCCCAGAAGCGGTCCACAGATTCCGGTCTCATCTGGTGGACCACTTTCAAGTGTGGATGTTTGGTTACCTCCCACTGCGTCGCCGACAGCTGGTCTCCTCTTGGTTCCCAGTCTGGTTCATCAAATCAGCCCCCTTCCTCCACACGTGCTCAATTGTGGCTACGGCCCCTTCCCACGTTTCTTCCCCCTCCCCATAAGTGGCATTCCCGCTGGCAACAGGAGATAGCATCGCTTCTCTGGGGTGCCTCCTCTGGTACTAAGTTTTTCTTTCCTGAGTCATATTCAGAAGTGTCCGTCCCATGGTTGTCCTTCCCCGCAATAAATTTAAATAATGAAGATGGAGCGACAGCAGTACCTGTTAGGGACTTGTGCTTTACAAGATTACTATTTGAGGAATAGGTAAAAGGCGCATTAACGCCTGGGAATATCTTTACAATTGAGTAATGGCAGATCAAAACACTAATTAACTACCATTGTTGATTCAAATCTGACCTGAACAGGTGGATCAATACCAAATTTTTAACTAAGAACTTTTTGCAGCACAATCCTGCCTAGCGAGCAAGTGAAAATTTGTGTGACAGCCATAATTGCACGTTCAGGGAAAGGGCAGGTAGGGCAGTATCATTATGAATCAAGTGGTTTAACACTCTTGAACCTGTTGGGGTGGTCTTTCCTTCACTAGCGGCAAGGAGTAAATTTGGAGGAGAAATTTTGAGTCTGAAGGCAATTTGAATGCTATGACTTTGTCCACTATCACCTTATTATTAATAATAAAACTCAAAAGAGGGGACAAGGCCTTCTGGCAAGATGAGGAGCTACCACTTTGCTGTTGGCTATGGTTTTTGGCGACTATCACCTTCTGACACCCCTTTGATCTTCTCCTCCAATTCCTTGATGGTGAGAAAAGGGGAAAATGGCCAAACTTCAGGGGGTAGGCTATCACCCACTTATCTTCAAGCACATGGGCTAATTCACCCTGGTTAATGAGAAAGTGGGAAACCTTTTGCCCCTTTCTTGGCTTTAAAGGGATGTTCCTCCCTGTTGAAATGCAGGGTGTGCTCCCCAGGACTTGGACTGACAACCACTACAAAAATTAGATGTCTTATATTAGTTTACCCTCAATAAAAAGTTCAAACTAAATATTTTATTTATAGATACACGTTGAAAAAAGCAGCAAGTCAAGGATTGCTTTCTTATTAAGCATTAAAATATATAATTTAATTAATCTCAATGATTAAATGAAGGTTAATATATAAATTAGCAATAAAAATAACTTTTTTCATTTTGACTAATTTGCAACCAAATCAATTAAAGACTGTTGGTTTGATAATCTGAACTAGTGAAGATGAGTGTTAGAATCCTGCCGCTTGTGCTCACAGGTGCTAATTGTTGGCAGGATTATATCAAAAGATTTTATAACTTAAATTTACAAAATAAATTGGCGAACTTTCTATATATAAAACTTATGATAATTTGATATCTTTTCCCAAGTAGCAACTTGGGCATGATAAATGATAGTTTATTAGAAGCCTTCCCTAGTTAGGGTCGTCAAAGGCTAATAGAGGAATTAAAATTAAACTTGGTATAGTTGGGATATTTAGGCTTAGTCATTTGGACAATCTGGCTAATAAGCGCTCCGTAAATTACCCTCACCTCATCTGATCTTATAGCCATATGATTGGTCCACCGTAGTAGGATAAAACCATGGAGAAAAGATTGAATATATTGCACCCAGTAATTCATATTAAAATCAAGCTTCTCTCGGCCAATCTCCGCCTGCTTCTGATCATGATTAGTTTGTAAATTTTCTTCACCCTTTGCAACCCCTCCTCAATCCTATAAAAGGGGATGTTTTTCATTTATACAAAAACATATATTGGTTCTAATGCTTGGGTGACCCTCCAACTCTTATTGGGTAATTCTCTGAGGGTTGGGGGTGACAAGGGCAGTTTGATCTGTCCTGGTCAACTGAAGGTGAGGAAAAAAGGATTACTATGAGTCAAATCATTTTGCTGAGAGAGAGGCAATCACATACTCGCTAAATTGAAAAAAAAATGTCTCAAAAGATCCTTCTCCTGAAGCTGTGATGGCAATTGTCTGACAATGAGTGACCGCTTAAAGCCTAGTAAGGCTTGGGAAAGTGTGGTAAAAAGCACAGGGTCATCTTTTGCACTTACCAAGCAAAGTAAAATGCCCCTGAGAAACTGGCATACAAGCACAAAATAAAAAAACCTGCAGTTTTTACCCACTGGAATATTAAAATGGCAGGCTATATACAACTAATATATGAAAACGCCCCATTTCCAATTGTGTTGTTGGTAACTATGGTCATCTAGTTTTTCCTGGATTTGAAGTTTAGAGCCCTCTGGGAAAAGTTTATTGTAAATGCGCACTGAATTTTCCTTCATGCCATCTATGTGACGCCTCAAACTATGGCTCACAGTTGGTTGGACCTCAGTTTTGAAATGGTGGAAGAAGCAGACACTGGTGCAAAAGTGCGCTTGGTGGTTGACATCCCAGATGGGAATTGGTGATTGAGATGAAGCACATGCGCTGCACAAAGCTAAACAATTTTTTTGATTTCCTCCTTACAATGGTGAAATGCAAGGTCATCGAGGAACACCTCCACTTGGGGCTTGGCACATATGGTAAACAATATCTTTTATAATGCAACATTTTTCATTTATTCCTGAATAAGTACAGATAAGAATATTGTAGTTATTTCCTCAGATGAAGATACTTTAAAAGATCTCACTGATCTTCCACATTTTGCTACCCTTATGCTTTATGGTAAGACAAGTCAATTTTTTAGGACAAGATGATAATAAATCGCCCATTTTCACCTTCTGTCATACTTTGGTCACAAGGTGCACCTCTGCCCTGTCAAAGAAGGCTAAAAAAATATGCATTCACTTTTGAGGCGATGGATGAATCCGCTAACAACTACGGAAGTAACTATAAACTACTTCTGCCTTTACCTGAGAAAAGCAAGTTCTGTATATAAAAGTTGATCATATGTCCCCACAGGAACGTAAGAAGCCCAAACAGGACCATAGGGCAGCTATCAAGGCAGCAGCCTCAGTGGCGTCTGCCATCTCACCTGATCAAATTCAGGCTGACAAAGTGAAATTTCTGTTTAAGAGGTACCCCAATCCACCAGTGTATCAAATTGTGCCAACCAGCCCTCAGGACAACCCTCAGGGCTTTTCGCACCTGTGCATGAAACCTGTGCACCAATTGGAGTGCAATTGCCCAATTAAACTCAACTGTTTTTTGCAAGCCAACTGATGGTGCACAGCAAGTACACTTTAATGATAAAACTCATGCAACTAAAAATGCCAAATCTTTTAAAGATAAATTTACAAAGTGTGACCCCTATGCTCCTTCCACTTTGCACAGCTATTCTACTACCAGTAAGGTCACATCAGCGCTCATGGAAAGTAAAGGGGCAGAGTTGGGGCTCTTTTCCTCACTCATGAGGCGCAATGAGTGCCTCATCAACAATAAGGATGTTGATAATTGCATGGCTCAAGGCCTCTCCATCCCAGGCCAAGAAACTGAGTTCCTAAAAAACTTACTTTTAGACTTCCTGGTAATACATAAACCTACTGTCTGCAAAGTGATGTGGACGCATGAGCACGCATTCTCCTCCTTACTGTCTCTTTTTGGTCATCATACTGTGGTGTGTTAGTATGAAAAAAATGTAATTTTGAAATTTATATCAAAACTCCTTTCTAAATGCCCGCGTACTTGCCATTACATTTTCATGGTTCACTGAAGTACACACAATTGCAAGCATTTATGTTCTGCCTTGTGCATAGGTTCATTGGAATAATCTTTTCAGACAATGCTATTCTTCTCCTTTCACCTATTACCTTCATAGTTGGTGATATGAATTTCTGGAAAAATCCATTCACAAACTGATGGCATACTATAATTGATCCCCTTAGGAACACGTTGAGCTTCATGTCCTGAAGGCTACTCTGGCCTCTATGGCACCATTCCCAACCACTATCCTCTGCTACCCAACATTTCTCGCCCTCATGTGCACAATGGGCAGTTGCTGTCTATGTCACGCATAGACCTCATTCTTGAACCATTGAGTTTTCACCCCAAAATATTTCACTTTACATAAAAAATTTTCTACAAACATAAAATGGTTTTGGTGCTTTTTATTCCATCATGCTCAGTGGCACAGGCGTCCAGATGGAGCAAAGTTTTCACTGCTAATTTCGCAATTCCCAAAATCTCACACTGAATTAGAATCATGGCTTTAGCACAGGAATTTTTGACTTCTTTCTGTGCTATTCCTCTAGTCACATGGTATGCTTTCAAACCCCACACAGTTTCCCATGATCACCACATATTATCACGGCACTCCCAAGCTGCCTCAGCAGTCTTTAAATGTACTCTAGTGCATGTGGATCACTTGGAGAAAAACTTCCCAGCTGCAGGTTACAGCCCTGTTTGGGGCTGTGAATGAAGTGCCACCTGCTTGGACACATTAGTAAGGGAACACAAACGCTGCGTTTATGTTCAATACAGGGCAAAATACTCTGGCAGGGAAATGTGCTCATCCTATTTTTTCTTTCAGTTTTTATCTCCTAAGAAAACCATGGCCTGTACACAGGTTAAGTGGCCAGAAAAAAAACCATTGATGATGTTGGAGGAAGTGCCTGTCAAAATTCACAAGTTTTACTCTAAGTTGTACAGGTTGACCCTGTCAATCATGCCAAAGTAAACTTATTCTTTGACATTGCACATATCCGCACTACGTCCAAACACCAAAACTTATTAAATAAATATCTGCGACAATCTCTAGTTTTCTGTTTGCAGTGCACCATGCATGGAATCTGCTAATTAAAGTAAAACTAGGCTTCCAATTTGAGTCTGTAACAACCAAGTGGAAAGCCCAGAATGCCAAGGGCATAGCAGTTCTGAACATTTGTAGGAGGGTCCCTATTATTTTGGTGAGGGAAATAAAAGTTAATGAACATACCAAAGGCCCCCATAGCAAACCAAATGGCTGCAATGGGGGCAACCGTGGGTCTTTCTGGGTCATCCCCCCAAGGGTGGGAGAGGCAATGAGGATGACCAATCCTCCTGGGTTTGCAGTTGGTGACCTTTGGGTTCTTTTTCCCAACCATCTTGGACTGGTTCATATAATAAAAATTCTGAAAATCGTAAAATTTTCAAAAAATTTTGAAATGCTGATCAGGTTTGCACATCAAATTATATCAAATCAATTCAACTATTAGGAGGTCTTTGGTCACATCTTGCATCCATTGAGAGGTTTCAGATTGAGTAGAGAGGTCGGATTAATAGCCTGAATGGCGGATTAATTTAATAATTTTTGATTTGAGCTGGATTGGCCCTTGGCAGAAGACCCGGATGGTCTAGTGCCTGGTCGCACCTTGCAGTTGCATGGACAGTGGATCCTCACCTCTGAAGGGAGAATCTCAATTAGTTGAGATGGCTTCACTCCGCCCAAATTGCGCCAAGCCATCAGCTGATTGGCAAGGCGGATTAGTTTGAATTCTCAAATTATTTTATGATGTGGGTGGTGGACCTGAAGCTGGTTTAACAGGTGTTAAATGTGAAACAGGTCATTATGAAGTGTTCAGAGGATCTGAAAACTTTTCAAAGTTGGCAGATTGGCGTCATAGGCTTGTGGAAAATTCTTTGATTACAATTATCATTTGGTGGGCCACCAGATTAATGTCTTGGAGGGCCCTCTCAACGAACATTGGCCCTATGATGCAGATAGCTGTGTACTTTACTGGATTAAGTGAAAGTATTTTGAAAAAGCGATGGAGCTCCCAGTGTAGGTTTGGGTGGAATTAGTTTTATAAAAACTTAAAGGTAATAATGGACTGACAACTGCTCCTTTCAGAGGCAGTTGCCTATATATGCGAAATGGGGAAAAGGGGGTCTTGGGTACATATTTCTTGGACAGCAGCAGCTGACGTACTCATGGGTACTCAGCCTTAGTTTGGGGCAACGTCATCCAGCTTATGCAAAGGTCACAAAAGCTCTGGCAACATGATTGTTTGATCAGCCAGGGAGGGACCCTCACTGATCCAAACATATGAGAACTTACTAGGTTAAAGGGGCAGCCAAATTGCGTTCTGCCAGGGTCAATTCTGTTGAATTTTATAAAGATTTTTAAATTTTCCCTAAAAGCGAGTTCAGACTTGGATCAGCTTTGTAGAACCAGAATTTCGGATTCCATGTTCCAGACTGGGTTTTCTGACTCAGGAACCATTTCCTGAGTTTCAAGGCTCATTTTTTTCTAAGGATTAAAAGATGGCAGAGTGGGGCCCAGTGGGTGAGGTGCTGTTGATGACTTTTGGCCTGTATTACCTCTTTACAGACCTTTATTTTATTCATTCAACAAGAGAAGAAGCAGCCAAATGTGATACTGTGGTGGGGTCTTTTGGGGCCAATACAGTGACCCAACGTTCATCAACCACATGACCCAAGTCCCCCAGTTGAGCCAAGGGCTCCACATGGACATTAGGTCACTTCTTCTTCCTAAAAGGGATCTTACCTATCTAGCCCAAGAGGTTTTTTCTCTAGACTTACATTATACTCTCCTTTTTTGAACGGGAAACATTCTCCTCGTGGCACGTGAACCAGGGCATAGTTCTTGTGTCTAGCAGGGAATTTGATAGCCAAAATCACAGCTATTTTGTTGGGTGGATAGGGGTCTTCAGGATGTGACTCTTGGAACTCTGATACTAACTCTTTGCAATTCTCACAATGTTTTGCACTTACCCAACTATTTTCATAGGCTGGGCAGGCTTTCAATGCAGCCAGGTACTGGACTGAACTTCTGGATTTCCTTGAGGCCAGTATTGCCTCCACTTTAACCTCTTGAGAATCTTCCACAATAATAGGCTCAGGGGTAGAAGGAAGCTCTCCCTTAAATGGGGATATTTGAGAGATGTGGAAAAGATTGTGTTGTTTCCAATGGGCAGGAAGCTTGATGGGTATGCACCATTACTTAAATCCTTCTCTACTTCAAAAGGACCACAGCGCAAACTAGCTAACTTCCTGGAGAGAACCTTCATATTCAAGTGGCGAGTGTCAAGCATAACATAGGAGCCTACAGAGATGTCATGTCCAGGAAGTCGTTTTCTATCAGAAAAATCTTATAGTCTTCAATGGCTTTTGATAAGTACTCTTGGACAAGCTTTTTGGGTATTTCAGATTTTGTTGATCTGGTCCTCTGCTGCAGGGACTGCTGAGGTTAGCGTGCTCTAATATGGAAAGATGGATTGTAACCCAATGTTGCTTCAAAGTGGAGAAATCCAGTAGAAGAGTGTGGAGCATTGTTGTAGGTAAATTGCGCTAAAGGAAGGTCTGTGGCCCATGTCCTGGGTGGCTGAGGAGTAACAACGTACATATTGTTCTAACACTTGATTAACTCTCTCAGTTTGCCCATCCAATTGTTGGCGATATTCTGTAGAATGGCAGGCTTTGATGTAAAGAAGTCCCAGCAAGGCATCCCAAAACCTGACTGTGAACTGTGGACCACGGTCACTTTCAATTAACGTTGGGAGTCCAAACATGGAGAAGACATGAGTTATGAAGAGTGCTTCAGTATCTGCCGCTGTTATAGTATTGTTTATGGGATAAATAACGCAAACTTGGTGAACCTATCCACAACCACCATTATGGCATCAAACCCCTTGGACATGAGAAGTTCAACAATATAGTCCACTGATACAGACGTCCAGGGACCCTCAGCTTGTTGCAAAGGTAGAAAAGTCCCTTTTTTCCTGTGTGGTCTGATTTAGAGCGAGCACAGGTAACACAGCTTGATACTTAAGTTGGGATATTCTTGGAGATCCTGGGCCAATTGTAGATTCTTTTAACTAACTCAGCATATTTCTTTGAATCAGGATGGCATACTGAGGGTGGCGTGTGAAGCTCTTCAAAAACCTTCATGCGCAGGGTAGGTGGGACCCAAATCCTATCCCAAAAGAAGATATTCCATCTTTAAATGCTATGAGGGCCGTTTGCGCTGCTAAGTCCCCAGGTCAATTACCACTTCAATTCCCTCTGAGCAACATAGTTGACCTGCTAAAACGCGTTTTCATATGGGGGTTTCTGGAGATATATTGGCATATGCTACCATGACAGGGGCGATGGAGAGGATAATGGTGGAAGGCACCACTGTGGTGAGCTCAGACAGGTCCTCCTCTGGGCTTGGGCCAAGGCAGGGTTGCTACTCAACATATCCGGCAGCACATTTAGTGGCCCTTTTATGAACTCATACTTGAAGTTAAAATTGCAAAGGTCTCTGTATGTGTGTGCTTGACGATGTGCCAGCTTTTGAGGTTTCCGATAAACAATAAGGACTTATGGTCAGTGCATACTGTGACTTCATGCTTTGCTCCCTGGAGAAAATATCTCCAATGATTCAGCGACCATGCCACCGCAGCAAACTCTTTATCATAGACAGCCCATGCTTGTTCTGTGGGGGTGAATTTCCTTTATAAGTATGCCACTGGGTGCTCCCTCCCTTCATGCTCTTGCAATAGTACCGCTCCCACTGCAACTGCTAAAGTATCACATGCCACAATGAATGGCTTGAATGTTTCAGCATGCTTCATGATTGGCGCTGACATAAAAACAGTTTTGATAGCCTCAAAGGCTTTTTTACACTCCTTTGTCCATTTGAAAGGGACTTTCTTCCCTGTAGGTGGGTGGTTGGGTGATTCCAGCTGGGTGAGCACAGGAGAAAACTTCTTTAGGAAAATCACAGTGCCCAGGAAACTTTTTAGTTGTTTTTGGGTGGTAGGGTTTGTCCAGGACTGATTGGCCTCCATATTACTGGGGGACAGCATACCCATCCTTAAGGACCAGGTTCCCTAAAATGTTACTTCCTTTCGAAAGAACACGAATTTGGAAGGCTTGACAAAGAGCCCTGCCTTGAGAAGGGAAGCCATTACAGCCTCCAAATCCTTGGCGTGCTGTTCATGGTTTGGGGAATGTATTAAGATACATTTGATGTAAGCGACAGCACAGGTAAATCTTAGGACCCCCAGGACATCATCAATCAACCGTTGGAAGGTTGCTGGTGCGTTCTTCAGTCCAAATGACATCACCTTGAACTGGAATATTTCATATCTTGTCCTAATGGCTGTGAGCCACTATTGGCCCTCCTTGAAGCTCACCTGGTTAAAGGCATAAACCAGGTACAAATTTGAAAAGACTCGAGATTTATCAATGGCCTGTGCAATGGTTTGTTCCAAGGGGAGAGGGTATGGGTCTGGAACTGCGACATTGTTGCCATTGTCATAGTCCACACACAGGCGTAGGTTTCATCCGCCTTCTGAGAAAAGACAACTGGTGAGTCAATTAGGAGGATTTCATAATAATCCATCCTTTGTCCAGCATGTCATCAAGCCATATGTCCAGAGCCTTGTCTTCTTCCTCCATGTGAGAGTACAACGGGAAGTTGGTATTGACAAGATGCACTGTTAGCTGGAAAGCAAGATCATATTCTGAATGGGGAGGAAATCGAGTTGCAATTCTCATGTCAAAGAAATCCTTATATGGGGCTGGGAAGTTGTGAAAGTCGTGGAGGAGGTCCAAAGTGGGCAGCTCAGAGGAAAAATTTTAGCTTATTGAAGGCTCTGTTTTGAGAGTTTCAATTAGTGGGAATTCCACACTACACCTCTTATTGGCGAAGGACAAAGAGTTAAGTTCCAGATTAATGTTCACCTGTGGGTGACGCCACCACCCTACACCTATGATGAAATGGTTTGTTGGGAAGCTGATATGACTGGAAGATATGTTACCCATATTGGTGGATCACAGGGGAATTGAGATGAGTCTCGAGATTTATGAAAAGGGGATACACAAATTGTAATTGAGCAAAATGAGAACATCTGGTGAATTGAGAGGAATCACACCAAGATTCGATACAAATGAGAGCAACTCTAATAAGGAAAAAGAATAGAAGATACCAAGCCAAGGATGCATCCGGCTGGGGAATCAAGGTATAAAGAGCCTGATGGAAGGTTACAGAGAGGATAGTCTGATACGAGGAAAAAGAGTAGCGCAGAATGATCTGCAAGATATTTAAAATAAAGAAAGAAATAAGGGGCAATAGCTCCATATCTATTTTATTTAGTCTTATTATAAGAATAATGATCTTCATATCA
>JAKSZP010014825.1:0-90227 GCA_022478985.1 Massospora cicadina
TACTTTGTGCTATTGAGAGGCCTGCCGACGTCCCAAATTGGGATGCATCATCTTTTATGATCATATATGTTTTGTTCCCCATTTATTGTTAGACATTGAGTTAAGATGTAGCTCTAATTGGGAAGATTTTGATGTTGAGTTCAAAACCCAAAGTTGTCTCAATTATGAGAGTAAAATTGCTTTCAATCAGGATGAAACAATTGGTATCAATAGTCAATTCATGGGCCAAATTGACTTGGGGATTTTTCAAAATTATTGCCATGACCAGCAGAGGATTGGCATAGTATGAATGAACTCATCTAATAGATGAGTTCAGCCAGGAGATGCCCGAGAGGTATATAATACTGGCGCCTGGCTGATTAATAAAATATCAATTAATCATCATTTACCATTTTATTGATCATTAATAACTACTGTCACTTAGTTTATTAATTATTATCCATCTGTCATCTATCAGATATTCGTATCTGTTGCTATTATGTCTATATTTGATAGTTGCATGTGTTTATTTTTCCTGAAGAAAAGCACATAGTTGCCTGCCAGAGAAGTAGTCCTGATTATAAAGGAATAATTTCCTGATCTTGTATATAGACAGAAGGTCTCATATCTGTTGGTGCCAGTAGACTTAAGAACGGTGAGCATACCAGAGTTACTTGGCTTATATTAGGGATTATTGGAGAATCTACTTCCCAATTGCAAGCAGGGGTTTCATTTGAAAAGTGAGTTTATATCCTCAATTTCTTTGTTAAGTTATTTTAGCTTGCACCATCAGCTGAAAACTTGACACCAACTTTCAGGTCAATTGCACCACTGGACCAACATTCACACCCTTAGCCTTGCTCAGTTGCTGAAGCCCTCATTGAAGGTTCCCCTATCTTCCTGTTTGGAGGGGTTGAAATCTTCATTTGATGCGGCTTCAGCCAATGTACTACCAGATCATTCAGAGTTTGATTGTGATTTCAAGTTCACCATTGATCTGGTGCATATATCTTCCCCAATTTATCCATTGACTGTACGGGAGGAAGTGGCCTTAGATGTGTGGGTTAAGGAGCAATTAGTCAAAGGCACAATTTTTCAGCAAACATCCCCTGTATGTTCCCACTTCTCTTTGTAGAGAAGGCTGATAGTACCTTATGCCCATGCATAAGAAATTGGAATCTCAACAACGTCACAGTACCAGACTTACATCCCATCCCACTGGACTCACAGATTGAACGCTATGTGGAAAGCGAGAGTCTTTTCCAAGTTGGATTGTTCAAAAGCGTTTAATCAGATCTAGATCAAGAAGGGCCAGGAGTGGTTGACCGCATTCTGTACCAGAAAAAGGATTTTCTTTTCGGGTTATTCCCTTTGGGCTTAAAAATGCCCCTGCTATCTTTCAACGCCATATTGATGCAGCTTTGGGGACCTGCTGGGGGTATTTCAGTAGCTTACATGAATGATATTTTGGTATTTTCCTCTGACAATGTGTCCCATGCAGTACACCTTCGTCAGGTGGTGGAGAGTTTGAGGGCAGTAGACCTCACATTAAAAATAAGCAAGTGCGAATTCTTTAAGTCCCAGGTCACCTTCCTGGGCAACGTCATGTTTGACCAAGGGCACATGACAACTCCGGACAAGGAGAAGGCGATTTGTGAGTGGCCCACTCCAACTTTGGTAAAAGAATTGAGGAGCTTTTTGGGGACGTGTACATTCCTTAAGAAGTTCACACCAAACTTTTCTGAAGTTGGAGCGCCTTTGTATAAGGTGAGTGGGTAAAAGTACTACAGTGGCTCCCAATCTTGCAGGATGCCTTCCAAGCAGTAAATTGTACTTTGCTGTCCAGTCTGTTCTTTGCCATGTCGACCCACTAAATAGTTTACTGTTGCTTAAGATGCCTCCAACTTCGCCATAATGGCAGCCTTATTACAAGTAGTCAAAGATGGAATAGAGCATCCGGCGTGATATTTTTAGTGAAGATGTCACTACCAGAGTTAAACTACATTATTTATGACAAAGAGTAAAAAACAGTTGTTGATGCGCTTACCTTTGGCTTCATTACTTGTATGACTCATCCCAACCCTTCTGCATACATATAGATCACCGTTAATTACTGTAATACCACGCACCTCATGTCTTAACCCCATAGCAAACCCACTGGCATGAGACCCTTGCCCAATTTGCGTTTTCTTATGGGTTTACTAAGGACAAGGAGAATGGTTTGGCGAATGCTTTGAGCTGCAATCCTGCATCAGCTCTTGATCCTAAGGAGTTTGAGGTGCATAATAACCATTTTTTAATTCCACCAAGTAATATTGTGTCTCAACTTCCCTCTCCCTTGGCTAATGAGCCAGCGCTCACTCCTCTGGAAAATGCAGAGGAATATGATATGCTCAGAAAGGTAGTCCTTTCTCAGCCTTTGTTGGCTGAATATACTATGATCATTGCCAAGAGCGCATTGAATCAAGAGGACACCACCAGAGGTTACCACATAAGGATGAGATGGTGTGGTTTCCAGAGCGCCTATGGGTTCCTGCTTTACTACTTTTCCTGGAAATCATCAAGGACCATCATGACGGAATCATCGTTGACCATCCTGAGAAGGCGAAGATTTTAGAGCTAATTTGCCATACTTACAATTAGAAGGGGTTAGATGATCAGGTAGGCATATATTGTAAAGAATGCCTAGTCTGCAATCAAACAAAACTGAATCGCCAGCCTCTATTGGGGTTGTAGGTACCAGTTCAAAAGGCTGAAGGGCCTTGGACTTCTTTATTGGTGAATTTTATTGTAGAATTTTCTGTATCAGATAGTTACGATGTCATAATGGTGGTGGTGGACCAGTTTACAAAGGTCGCCCACTTTATCCCTTACAGAACCACAGTCACCATGGCTGAAATGGCTAAGTTTTTGTTACTCATGTGTTTACTCTTCACGGGGTCCCTCAAGAAATAATCAACAATTGGGGACCCCAGTTCACCTCTGTCTTTTGGGAAGAGTTGTTTAAACTCTTAAAATCTGTCCTTGCTGTTCAACTGCATATCACCCCCAATCAGATGGGCAGACTGAACGAGCGAACCAGTTCCTCAAACAGTTCATGAATTGTTACACTTCCGCAAATTATTCAGATTGGGGTTTCCCATCTCCCCATGGCCCAATATAGTTATAACAACGCCCAACATGCATCATTAGATGTTCCCCCTTTTTCGCCAACTATGGCTTCAATCCCTCCTTCAACATGGAGTCCAGTTGTGTAAAAAAGGTGGAATTGGTGGTGGACTTTGCAAAAATGATCAAGAAAGTACACCAGAGGGTGAGAACGAATTTTAGTGCAGCCATGAAGGCTTACAAGGAGAACGCTGATGGTAAGAGACGAGTTGGACCAGCATACAAAGAAGTAGATCTTGTGATTCTGGATGGTAAAAACATCCTAATCAAGCAACCATGCAAAAAACTAGGACCTAAAAGGATTGGGCCATACCGCGTCATCAGAAAGGTGGGCCACGCCTCATACCAGTTAAATCTCCTCCCTCGTTTCAAATCTTTTCAGTATTCTATGAAAGCAAGCTCACGTTGTTTAAGGTCCCCCTCCAGAGACTCCTGAGGCTTATCTCGTGGATGGGGCACCAGAGTGTGAAATGGAGGAGATTGTAGCCTCTCGCCAAGTAAGAAGAAGTCTCAAGTATCTTGTATCCTGGAAGGGATTTGACGCAGCAGAGAATAGTTGGGTCCTCAAGCATGATTGCGCCCATGCACAAGACCTAATTGTAACATTTCACGAGCTTTTCCCTGAGGCCGCCTGATCAAAGTATAAGCAAGCCGTTGCTGCCATGAAGGTGGCACCAGCCCACAAAAACATTTCCTTGGCGAATGCCCCTGGAGGGGGGGTGGAGCCCAATAAAGAGGAGAGGGTAATGTCATGTTTACATAACTTTTTTGATGGCACCAACAGAAGGGACAAGGTGAGCGGCAGGAGGTCCAAAAGGTTAAGCTTCAGGTTCTTTCTGACCTAAAGAACACCTTGGACCAACGCTGGGTACAAGCCAGGTATTCCCAGGTTGGTACAAGTGAGGTGCATAACGCCCAGCCCCTTGTTTAAGCTCTTGCGTTAAAACATTAAAGTTATTTACTTAATGACGACAGTTTGATTTGGTGCATCAGTGAATGGGGGTTTGAAACCCGCTCAATTTACATAATTAATAGTTTATGTTAGGTTCAACATCAATCAATCACTCAAGTAAGGTCGGTTTCAAAGTATCTTACCCTGTCAGATGGAAGTGTGTGCCTATTGGAGCACCTTGGCTTAGCTACACTTTCTAAAATTATTGATTTCCCCGAGTTGTCTTACATATGTTTACCTCAAGACTGAATTTTATCATTAGTCATCTTCTCTAGTAAAACCTAGTCATTTTACGTTTTTCCTATATGTTGACTTGGGTGAACCTGTGCACGGACCTCTTCAAGGAGGTCTCACATTGTGTTAGCCATTTTATTTTTTTTTAAAGTATTACAGCCTCAGGTACACCTCTGTGCCTACTAGTTTCCCTAAAAATCATGTCACCCATGCACTCTAGCCCTGTGAAAAACTTGATTATGAACTGCTCCGTGAAACATGACCAAGTTTTGCTGATTGCTCGATCTATTATTACTTTTACTATGCTAAGCACCCTCACCTTATGTCACCACATCTCAAGCATCTTCTTCTGGGCTATCTTTATTATAACGCTGACGACTAGTTCCCTTGCATTAGTCCTTTGCACTGAGCACCACCATGAAGGGAACTGGAGAGTTATAGATACACTCCTGACACATTGGACCTAATATTCAACTTGGGTGTAAAATTCAACTAGAGTGTTAATCTTCATACTGTTACTACCCTATTGAATTCATTACTATCAACAATTTATATAACGCACATATCAGAAACCTGTGCAGTTAACTAGAGCTAAAAGCAAGCCGCATAACTAAACGTTTACATTTGGCCTCATTGCTAAGAGTAGCAGCGCTCTAAAATTTAACATTTGGTGCTCACTACCTAGGGTAGTTAATTTTAAGTTATATTTAATATAAAATTATATCAACAATATCTTACATGAATGAACTTAGGAAGCTTTGGATGATTCTAGAAGCTGATAATAACAATGCGCTAAACTTGGTATCACACTGGGGGCCCACCCCTCACACCTAAGGTGCGATGGGGGAAACCTTCACTTTAGGGACGTTGAATATCGCCGGACTCAAGGCCTCCCTGTCCCAGGCTAGGAAACTGAGTTTTCTACAACACAATTTAACCATGGATATTCTGGCCATCCAGGAGTCCCACTGTCCACGAGGTTCTGAGGAAGCTTGGAAAACAATGCTCCTCCCATCCCTATCCTTTTGGTCAAAGCACTGTGGGGTGCTAATTCAGAAAAATAATTTTTTCAAATTCACATCCTCAGAAACATTCCTAAATGGCTGAGTGCTCGTCATCACCTTCTCGTGGGCTGATGTAGCGCATGCAATTGTCAACATTTATGCCCCAAACGGTGCACACGAGCATCAGGAATTTTTCTTGTCAGTCAAATCCCTCCTGCTACCCCCTGATTCTTTCCTAGTCAGTGACATGAACTGTTGGCTAACCTCACCAACGGACCAATGGCCTCCCTCACCCCATGCCCCACAGGGTCACGTTGAACTATGAGTTCTAAAGGCCACCCTTGGGTTAATGGATGCGCTGCTGTGACATGCCCCGCTGCTTGAAAACATGATGTGTCCCCACATCCACAATGGCCAATTAAGGTCCATGACCCGCATTGACCTTTACTCAAACACCGGCGAAATTCCAACCCCACATCTCCCACTTCACAACAACGAAAATGGAATTATCTGACCACTGACTGGCCTCGATAACATACCACCTACCTGTCACAGTTGCTAAGGCCCCACATTGGTGCAAAATCTGCCCCCCAAGCTCACGTCACCAGGATTTTCCACGTGGGTGGAAGAGGCAACTTTGGCAAAAGTTTGTTGCACCGTTTTGTGTGGACCCCATTTCCACATGGGCAACTTTCAAAGAGGACACCATCTGCCACTCTCGCCATCTCTCCTCCAGATGCTCACGAGCCACATTGGCAGTGATCTCGCGCGCTCTGGCAGAATTGGCACACTTGGAGTCCAATATTCCAGCTACAGGATACAGCCCTGCATGGGGCCAGAAGTGGGCGGAGGCAGCCGCCCACTCAACGCACTTGAAAGGCAACACAAACATTGGGTTTGTGTCCAATACAGGGCCACACACATCACTAAAGGCGACAAGTGCACCACATATTTCTTTAAAAAAATTTTCACACCATGCCAGAGCGTGGCCTGCACACAGGTGCAAAGATCGGATAATTCTATTGTGGATACACTAGCCAAAGTGGCAATCAAAACACAAAAATATTACTCCAAGTTGTACCGAGCTGAACCAATTCAGCTGGCTGAAGTGGCGGAATTTCTCGACTGAGCTCATATCTGCACCATTTTCTGATACCCAGAAATAATGATTTTAATTACTCCGAACAAATTATGGACAGCCATTCGCAGTGCGCCAAACTGAAAATGCCCAGGCTCAGATGGCATTCCATATGAGTTCTACAAAAAATATTTAAAATATATATCTCCACTTCTGCTTGCCTCACTTAACCAAAGCCTGTTGGAAACGCGCCTCCTACCAGGAGGACATGAGGCCTTTACTGGCACACTCTTCAAGAAAGGGGATAAACTTGACTTAGCCAACTGGCACCTCATTTCTCTAACAAACACAGACACCAAAATCTAACAAAAATTATGGCTAACTGATTAGGGACTGTAGCATCTGCCACCATCTCCCCAGAACAATTCAGTTTCATCCCCAGAAGGTCAATTTGTGATAACGTGCACTCTGTGGCTAATGTATGTCAGTCCACAGCCTCTGGGGCACTTATATCCTTGGACCAACAAAAGGCCTATGATAGAGTAAACTGGGAATGCCTAAGGGCCTGCCTCCATCAATTCCGCCTACCCCCTCGCTTCATCAACTGGGTGATGCTGCTCACGGAATCTGCAACAATGGCAGTGCGTGGCCCTGGCTTCCTAACGGAAGTAGTCCGCCCTCAAGGGAGCTTGCGACAAGGGGACCCCCTCAGCCCACTCTTATAAAACTTCAGCCTTGACCCACTACTGAGAAATGTGAATGCCTAACTCACTGGGGTCCATGTGCCAGGCCAAGCCCCAGTCAAAATATTGGCGTTTGCAGATGATTGTGTGGTTGGGGTGTCTAATAATCAAGATGCATGCGCGCTTGAAGCTCTCATCCAGGAATATTCCTGGGTAAGCAACGCGGCACTGAACACCTCCAAAACTGAAATTATCCTCCTTGGTCAGTTTCAGAACTGCTGGGCCCCAGCAATTAGTTCCCAACCCGGCCCATCTGCTCGCCCACGTCCACGCCTTACTAACTCAACACACACCGCTCCATTGGTGCTCCCCTTCGTGCCACGCCCTACCATAGGACCGGTGCGCCATCTGGGCGTGTGGATGGAGGTAGGCGGATACGCGTCAGCAGTAATGGAGTGCAGTATTCTGGACAACGTGACGAAGCAAATCGCCTCTCTCAGAGACCACCCTACTTCCCTTGCTGGCAGGGTTGTTTTAGCCAACTCTATGCTCTTATCCAAAGTCTGGTTTGGAGCCCACGCCATCCCCTTCTCCCCAAGCTTCTTCAAATCCTTGTATGCCTTGCTGCAAGGATGGCTTTGGTCAGGCCGCCCTCCACCAGTGCGGCTAGAGGTCATGTTTGGCCCTCATCATCATGGTGGCATGGGCCTTCTTGACTTCAAAGCCCATGCTGTCAAGATCCTGGGCACTGGATCGCGGCCGTCACTGCTCCCACACTCCCATCCCAACACTGGTCCCATGCAGCCTGCTCCAACTTCTCCCGAGCCTTGGGCCTCAACAATCCATCAAACCCCCACTCCCTGATGAAATACCTCGCATCACACACATTAACCACAGGTCCTCATGGGACAAAAACCCACTATAAACGAATCCTCCTCTCCATGCGGAGCGCAGAGTGGAGAATTCGTATTAGCGGACATACAACCCAAAGAGGCCGCCCCTCTCCTCAATTCACACAAGAGGTACAGGGGCTACCCATCCAAGATGGCGTGATCCCCGTTCGGCCCCATGTCCTATCCAGGGTGGACTACCTGGACATGATGGACATCCCTTATTCCATTGAGACCCAAAAAACAATCTGGAAATATGTACATCACCCTCTGTTGCAGCCTTAAGTCCGCTCCCATCTGTGGCGCTGCCTGAGGTGGGTGTATCATACAGCTGAGCGCTCTAACACTTTACACTCATCCTATGTCGTGTGCGGCCAGTATGGAACGCTGTTCCACCGCCTAGAGAAGTGCCCCACCTCTAAAGTGATATGGCGCGAAGTTCAACGTCTGATGGGCCAGGATCAAACGCATCCCTTCAGTCTGTCAAGAGATATGTTTGCTCTATCAATGGCCTCCTCCCTTCCACCCTCCCTCCATGCTCTGGTGGTTGCAATCACCATGTTGACCATCCACACGATTGTCTTAGATGCCATCGCAGGCTCCACCCCCACCCTCCCAGAAACTGTCCACAGATTCCGGTCTCATTTGGTGGACCACTTTCAAGCGTGGATGTTTGGATACCTCCCACCATGTCGTCAATAGCTGGTCTCCTCCTGGTTCCCAGTCTGGTTCATCAAATCAGACCCCTTCCTCCACACGTGCTCAATATTGGATACGGCCCCTTCACACGTTCCCTCCCCCTCCCCATAAGTGGCGTTCCCGCTGGCAACAAGAGATAGCATTGCTTCTCTGGGGTGCCTCCCCGGTACTAAGTTTATCTGTCCTGAGTCATATTTGGAAGTGTCCATCCCATGGTTGGCCTTCCCCACAATAAATTTAAATTTAAATTTAACTTGGTATCACAGGCGGATTTTGTTACTTTGAGGGAATGGGTAATGAAAACCAAGGAAGAGATTGAGCAAGTCAGAAAATCAACAATGACCTTTATGTGAAGATCACCTCCTTGTAAAAAAAGAAACTTAGTTAATCAAAAGGATCTTATTTCAGAGGACTGAATGGGAAGCAGATAGAGAATGCTTACACCAGATTTATGAAGATTTGTCACTCATGTTGAAATTCATAGAGGAACTAGAAAATTACAATTGTAAGCACTCAAATGATTAAAATGAAGCTGACAATAATACATATGAAGCTCCATTTAGGAAATATACAACCACCAAGAAATATTCTGGATTATTCAATGCAATTCCAGAGATGACTCTTAAAGTTACTTCTATCATCAATTGATATGTCAAGAAGAAATCCCCTACAAGAAGAGAAACAGATCAATTTTAGAATGCTAAAATTACCCACATTTTATTGTGATAAAGCACCAGCGTTTTTTCGCCTACTCAAGATGACAATGTTTGGACATGGAAATAGGAAGAAGACAGTATCTGTGATGAACGGCCTAGTTGATAATTAACAAATGTGGTGTTGCCTCACCTTAATGGGGTTTAAGTGGATGCATAGCAAAGCCAAAGAAGCAATCATGATGGAATTCAATAGTCCTACATGGATGTCAAACTGTAAACAAGAGTTATGGACATTTAACTTAAAGATGAAACTCTAGCAACTTTCACCAACCAATTTTACCAGAAATTGCAAGTCCTTGTCAGTGCAAAAGTATTATTGGATTTGATGCATGTATAACCATGCAAGTGGCACTTCAGCCCTACAGGGCTTGCATCGCACAATGGCTTTAGTGCTTGTAACCTAGATGTCCACATTATAGATGGTGGATCATCTAGAGATGTTAGGAGCAGTTAAACCGCCTAATAGAACTTTTAAGGCCATTAATGTTAGAAATCAAAATGCAGTGAAATTTTCCTAGCCTGAGAAAGAGCAACAGAATTGAGTCATGATGAAAAATAAGCCCAAAAGGACAAAAACGAGAGGATAATACTCAGATCCACTACCAATAATGTGGAAAATTTGACAATTCACCTCTCAAAGTTGGAGAAAGAAGCCTAAAAATCAAGTTACTCTGCTACAAGCTAAAAAGAAGAAAACTAGCAACATTCAGGAAAAGGACCCGCAGTTTAAAGAAGGAACAATTAGTACTGCAATCAAACTTGCGTCCCCTGCTATATTGAACTACAACCTGGATGTTTATTATTTATTTTTAGATGAAATTCAAATGATCTGCTCTACCATGTGGCTAATTTGGATGTAAATGCAATTATCTGAGAAAAAGTGAAGGATTAAACCCCTAATATTGAAAAAGAAGTTTCTCAGCTGTACTCTCATTAGCTAGTGGAAAAGATCAAATCTACTAAAGCAAAGAAGAATTACTCAAGATGAGACTTGACAAGTTGGATGTATCTCTCCATATAGTATGATTAAGGAGACTTTATCTGATTTATCCGCGCAATTAATTCATACTCTCAATTTGGCAAATAATGCCAATATTCACTCAGTAAACTCTTTATTGTAATATTCTGAATTTGCATATGCAGATATTATAATCAACTAGTAAGAGTGTGGTGATAATCAACAGTGGAGCGCCCATTAATATTGTTTTGACCAAGATGGTGAAATGAATGAAGATTCTTCTGAATTAAGAGCACCAGAAAGAATATGGAACCACAATACTAGATTTTACATTAACTTGTAGAGCCTACAGTGTGCTACTGCTTCAGTTTGGATCGTTGGGGTATCAGCTTTCGCCATAGTGTTGGCTAATTAACAATATAAAAACTCATCAAGATGGAATTGCTGAGAGAGTATGGTGTCAAATGTGATTTTGAGGGAAATATCCTGACAATTTTAGGCCAAACCCTGACCTTGGTATATTGGCATGAAGGAGAACTTCTTCTGATCAATTTGAATAATTTTGTAAATCTAATTTACAGTGAAGGCATAATTACCATCCAGTAAAAGTTGGTTAGATGAAAAAGTAAGGAAATGCTGAAGGAGATTTTCAAAAACCATTTGACACCATTACAGTTGAAAATGATGACCACATTCCATCAGGAACGCAAATCATATTAAACACTAAGTTAAAACTAAAAATCCCAGAGCAATTATATGGAGAAATCTTTAGCTTATGGAATAAATTGAGAATAGAGCCATGAGTAGCGCCAGGGATTATCTTGCCAGGCCACAGAAAAAAAGAATGTGTTACTGGTAATCTGGGTAAAAAATGATAAAATAGAAAAAAATAAAGTCATCACGTTTGTGAAATTAATCCTAATGGCGGAAATCAGTGAATGCCATGATTTTGGAACATTAACTGAGATAGGATTACCAACTGATGCTTCCAAAAGTGTCAACTTTTTGGTTGAGTGTGAGCAAAATGGCTAATTTATCAGAGCGACAGCAAGAAGAGGTGCTCCGTTTATTCAAAAAATATCAGGTGATTTTTTCCGGGATAACCACGACCTTATATGCGCTTAAAATGTGATTCATAAGGTCAATACTGGGGGAATATCTGCTGATAAGAATGCAACCTATCTACTAGTCAAAGCTGTTGAAGCAGTAGTCAGCAAAAAATCAGCAAGTTAATAGATCATGGGATCCTAATTTCTGTTGTTGAGTCCAATGGCAAGTTGATTCTTATTGTGAAGAAAAAGGACAGATTAAATCACGTGGAGATTAACTACCGCCAATTTAACAAAATCAATAAGAAAGATTCAAATCTGCCGCTAAGGATTGATAATGTGCTCAATTGCTTAGAGAAAACTTAGTATTTTTGGCTGTGGAATTGATTTCATGATGTTGGAAAATAGATTTTACAAAAGAAGATTAATAAAATGTGTGATAATCACCACACAAGGATATACCAGCAAATCAGAATGTTTCATGGTTTGTTCACCACGCTGGTGATATTACAATGGGCAATGGATTCCATATTGAGTGATTTGCAGTTATCTTGCTCTTAATATACTTGAAAGATAACAACATATTTAGTAAGACTTACTTTTCAACTGGAGAACTTGGGGAAGTGTTCAAACGCCTAGCTATATCAAGCTTAAAGATAAAGCTAAGAGAATGACATCTCTTTAAGAAAGAGTTTAAGTATTTGGGATTTAAGATAAACTTCAGCTGACTTCAATCACAAACACAGAAGATTATGGCCATTGAAAGGATGTTGATACCAAAGAGCATTTGGATATACAAGTATTTCTTGGGATGGTCGGCTACTATTGCCAATTCATTAAGGGTTTTGCTGAAATCAATGAACCATTATTTCACTATTGAAGGATCTGATTTTTTTGAGTGAGGAGGCCCATGAATTGTTCAATGAGTTATGCGATATTTTATGATTAATACTGTGATGAACTACCCAAATTTCAAAGGTGTATTCATTATTCAGGCTGATGCCTTGTTAACGGCGATTGGCGCCATTTTTAAAGCCAAGTAGAATTTATGGGGAAGATAATCCAGTGACATATGTGAGCAGAACACTGACATCATTGTAAAGGAACTACTTTATGACAGAGCGCGAGTGCTAGCAGTGACATATGCCTGCAAGCATTTTTACATATATTCATGGACATAATCAAAGTTGTGACTGGCCACTCATCTCTACGCTGGGTACACAACCTTAAGGAACAGAGGGGTGACTGTCCCAATCGGCTTTATAGCTTCAAGCCTATATTACTGAAATTAAGTACTGATCAGGAGCAGCACATTAAAATGATGACAGACTATCAATATTACCTGCCATTTAAGTTGTCTATTATCAAGTGGAAAATTTATTTAAGAGGATAATTGAAAAAAACCTTTTGGGGACAAACTTCAAGAAAATAAGGTGTCTTTTAGAAAGCTTTGGAAAACACCAAAATTAAGAACTGCTAACTATATAAATCGATTGATGAAAAAGGTATATATTTTTCAAAACTTTTGGAACAAGCTGAAACCATTAAAGCTGCACACAAGGTCGGCCATGATGGAATAATCAAAATTATGGACAATATATGCCAGTATTATTACTGGTAAGTGATCAATTACAATGTAGCGGATTATTGGCCTGTTGTATGGAATGTCAACTCCACAAGCCATACAAAAATGTGATGGGATACCAGATAGTACGCCCTGGGTTTGCTTGGCAAATAGTAACAATAGACGTGATGGACCTTAAAATGTTAGTACTGGGGAATAAAGTACATCATAGTGGTGATAGACATATAACTATTTGGGTTGAGACAAAAGCTTTAAGCAGAGTGCTTACTACAAGAATGGTAATGTTCATCCTGGACCAAGTAGTATACTAGCATAATGCCACAAGTTTTATTAAGTGACAACGGAACCAAATTCAATCCTATATGATCCCACGACTGAATGAACTGATGGGAACCCAATGATGGTGTACTTTCACTATTGTCCAGAAATGAACGGAGTGGTAGAGAGAGTAAACGGAACTCTAGATGCTATTCTAAGAAAATTAGTAGTGGGGAAAACTTCCACTTGTGGATTATATCTGAGGTCTTTTACCTTTGCATATAATTATAGTTATTGTATGGAAACAGGGAAAACGGCATTAAAACATGTATATGAACAAAGAGCAGCACTAGCGCAATATTATATTATAACATAGAATAAGCTTTGGGATGAGTAAAGATCAATACCTAATCTGACTGGCAAATATTATGATCAAACTGCAATCACAGGCGTTCAATACAACATTGAAGAAAAGAATTAAAGCAAAGATGACAGCTGACAAGGACTGACCAGCGCTACTAGAGTACCATAAAGAGGATAGGGTAGGATATTACAATACACATGTTTTGGAAGGAGTACCAAGCTAAATGCTTTATGGTCAGGTCTGTTTGAGATTTTTCAACTTGACGACAGATGCCTATATGATAAAGAATCTTGGAAATGGTCATATAGTGATTTGGGTCAACACTAAATTTCTAGAAAGTGGATCTAGGGGAATAATAAGTGCAATGTTTTTATGAGACTGATGAACCTACTAACAATAGGGTAAATTTCAAGTGTTTTGGTTAAGTCTTAAATAGAGGCCTCTGAACCATGATAGCTGGTTAAGTACAAAAAACTAACCTCTGATTCAGATTAAAGGAAAAGAAAATATGGACCTCTGACCTACTTATAGGTTAAGTCCTATTGCAAAAAAGACATAAGAATAAAATATGAAAATGATATAAGATAAAAAGTATAGAGAATAAATTTAAAAAAGTAAAAAAATATATAAAATATCAATTTTCATTTGTTGCCATCAAATTCATCTGTTGGTGTTCCTTTATATTATGGCAGGATCAGCCTGTGTTAAAACTGAATCTGACATGAGTAGTCCCAGGGCGCTAAATTGAATAAACATATAGACAGGATCAGGACGGGTGAAACTGGATCCACAAGAATATGGCTTTAGGAATAAATACAGGATGATCCGCTCTGATCTGAAATGGTGAGCCAGCATGGGGGAGTACTGGGACCAAGGAATTGGGGAAGCCGCCCAAGAAGATCCTTTGACAATGAAGTGTCATATAAATTTGATCTAGGGGAATACATGCTTTCCAGACCTATTATCTGCAGCAACACCTGAAATAGGCTGGTATGGCATGAGGCTATGGGAACTGCGCTCTGTGGAGGTGTCAGTGAGAAGTACATGGATCAGAAAAAAACTAAAAATAAGGATTACCCAGAGATGCGTTGAGAAAGGAAAAAGAGATGGACCATGAGAAATCAAATTGAAACTATGCTGGCGGACTAAAACAAGAATGAAAAAGCTTTTGCTTCTGGGAATCTTCCTTGCTAGATAATCTGGTCAAGAGGGGATGTGTTGGGATTTCAGTATGCCCACATTACACAGCTTAATTTATTATAATAAAACTTATTATCCACTAGGAGATGAGGCCCACTAGCGGATGTGGGAGTAATCATTTCATACAATAACTATTCCTCAGAAAAATATCCAACAAATCAACTAATTCAATAGATTTTGATCCAGATAAATTATTAATTTTATATTAAGAATGATTCCCCAACAATAAACAAGTTAATAAATTACTAATTTCAATATTAATAATTTATACAACTTGTAGTCAATCAGGTTTTTTTCTCAATTGACTAAGAGGTTTATAAATTGATAGGCAGTTAATGATGTCTTTGAGCAACTTTCAAGTTATTCTTTTAAATATCATGACCTGATTTATATGGGTAAAAGTCACATTGCCTAATCATATTACTAACCTGATAAGAGTGACACACTAGGGTTGATCGAAGGCATTGGGACTCATTCTTTGATTCACCCAGAAGAGGTTACATTTATGGTCAGCGGTGGAATCTGACTAAATCAATGAGTAAGATCATTGTTAAGCGTGACTATGGATGTTAATTTATCAGTGATGGTTGCTTTTTTTAATTATGAGCAAAGCAAAATAGTTGGGCGCTGAATCCCCCAATAAGTTCCCTTGTATTTTAATAGATAAAGTAGCTAAAATAAGAATAGTAAAAATACTTCAATATTTAGACTGTCATACTTTTACTGTATATTTTACTCTTGGGTTTAGAGTTTAAAGAATAAGATATCATTTGTTTATTTTATTGCTATCTCCGCAGACTCTGCATCAAGAGAGAAAGAGAACTTCTGTACTAAAACTAGGTAAGTTCTATCAAATGAGAATAGTTAGAGGTAGAAGTTCCCTCACATTCCAGAAATGCATTATGATTAGTTGGTCAAGCACCAGTCTCGCGTTGGACACAATATTCAACTTGGCTGTATGAGACTCAACTAGGGCGGTTGTCATTATACTATTATTACCTTATTCAATTAATTACTATCAAAAACTCATACAGCGCACATATAATAAATCTGTGCAGTTAATAGAGAGCTTAAAGCAATCCACGCAACTAGAAGTTTACATTTGGCACTCATTATTAAGAGTATCCAGCGATCTCAAAACTTAACAGTGCTCATCGTGGACTCCTTGAAACATTGGCTACCTTACCCACTGTAATACGAAGCTTAGAGCAGCGAATTTTCGTCATCAAAGAGCATCAACTTGAACTTCAAGAGATGAGTGCCAGTTTAAGGAACAAAAACCGTCAGTTAAACCTGCTCTTTGCCACAAAGGTGGATCTTTGGGCTGCCCATAATAAATAAGAATTTAGTTATTGAGATATCAATGACCTGCGAAGTCAAGTGGATGCTCTTCATTCCCACAAATATTCCTGAGATATCATTTCCTTTTTGAGAGAAGGAGTGCCCCTGGTGTCAAATCATGTCGTTCAGCCTCCAACTCCTCCATATTTTATGTTTAAACATTCATTTAATGAGAAGTACGTTCAAGGGGAAGGGAGAATTTTTTCTTTCTATATTGTGAGAAAGTGCAATGAAGGAAGCAATTGATAATCGATAGCTCAAAACCTAACAACTTTTTTAGCCGCATAGCTCAGGACATCATGGCACCACATCTGATGAGATGTCATACCTGGAATGTTGCCAAACTTCTCTTCTTTGTAAAGTAAAGAAGAGACTTAACATAATACAGCCAGAAACAGACCTTTATAGGAATAAGCCTTATATTGGGGAGAAACCATTATTGAGCTCACTCATTAATTTTATCTCAAGGCTTAGACTTTGGTCGCAGAGAATCATCTTACATCAGATGATGCTATCACCGCCTCTTTATCAGTATTCAAAAAATTCCTAATATCAACTATATCTCAAAGTAAAGAAACCCAACCTTACGTCTCTCCTTCATATCAAAAGAAGCCATCTTGAAGATACCTGCTGATCTTTTTAAATCATCTGGGCCAATTCCATCCTAACAATAAGACTCAGCCTCAAGTGTTAGCAGTTATTATCCAACTCGCCTAAATTGATTTATTTTGCATATAACGCAAGTACAACCACACTATGACTTTTGTCATTAATTTCGTCAAAATAAGTCAGCAAAATATCATTCAGCATAGGGCAAGAGGCCCATCTGCTGGCAAAAATCAATTGCCTCAATCATCTGATTCTATGACCAGAACATCAGGTTGTTTTGTGTTAGCTGCTCTTGCTGAAATTGAAGTAATTCTTACTACTAAAGAAATAAAGAGCTTTATCTTTCTTATTTTCTATATTAATAAAATACCTGATTAAATTCTCACTGTCATATCCTATAGCATTAGCCAAGCATTAGCCAACTAAAACCTTTAATAATTTTAAAAACCCAAGCTAGACGCGGTAAAATCCTCTGCTCTTCTCACTACATATAACTAACAAAAGTTACTAGCTATTAATTCTCAATTTGAATCTTTGGTAGTACAAGTAGAGTGAGTAATTCACAAGGTTAAAGTCCTTGCTATAATTGATACCGGCTCTCCAGTTAATATTATATCTTCTCGACTTATAGATGGGTTTTTGCCCACATTACGCAGATTTATCAAAAGCAAATAATCAGCTGGTCCCTAAGGGGATCCATCAGCTAGTGGATGTTGAAGTTATAGATTACTTATATTATAACTATTGTTAAGAGAAATAATCCAGAAAATACTTATTAATCTGCCATATTACAATTTATTGGATTAATGAGTGTTTTTTTCAGGGATGATCCACAATTTTAAATAAGCAACTAGGGGGTCAACTTAATTAATAATAACTTAATTGATTTGTAGGAGTCAATCAGGTTTAGTTGCCAATTGATTAAGAGGTTTATGAGTTTTTGGCGATTAATGCAGCCTCAGATAGAGCAACTTTAAAATTAACCTTTTCTGGATTGCAATCTGCTATTTATGGGAAAGAGTCCCATTAACCAATCAGGTTATTACCAGATAGAGGTATATATGATAGGAGTTGAGCAAAGACGTTTAGACACGTTCTTGTTTCAACTCAGAAGAGGTCCTGGTCAAGTAGGGAAGAGAAACTGAGTTTATTTGATGAGGAAGATCACCATTTTGCATGACCCTGGAGGGTTGATCATTGTCAACAGCTGCCGTTCCCATTTGGGGTGCCAAATGAAGAGTTGTGCACCAAATTCCCTATAAAATCGCCTTGTTTTTTAATATAAACAGATAGAGATAAAATAATAAGGTAAAATAATTTTAAAATTAAACTATTTTTGCTCCTGCGATTAAAGTTTTTGATGGACAAGAATATATATTGTCTACATTATTTATAACTCCGCGGACTCTGCATGATGAGATAAAGAGGAACCTCTGAACTTTATCCTAGGATAAGTTTTACCAGACGAGATATGGAAGAAGTCCCTTCCATTTCAAAAGGAGTCAATATTAGGACAAGCAACAGGTTGGCGTTGGACCTAATCGCTATTTTGGCTTTCAGCTCAACTAGAATATTAGTCTTCATATTACTATTGCTTAATATATTAAATTATCCAATTAAAAACGCACATACAAGAAACTTGTGAAAGTTGAACAAAAGGAGCCAAAACAAGTGTTATTCAGAACGAGAAATCAAATCCTGAATTTATCATTTGGAACTCAATTGAGGGTTCAAGCTCCACAAGGTTTTAACAATTGTGCTCACTACAGGGGTGGTTGAGTTTAACCACATTTAATAAGAAGATCAAAATTAATATGTCTTACAATGAAGAACTATGAAAGCTATGGACGAATCTTGAAAATTTCAACAAGAACGCACTTAACTCGGTGTTATAAGACAACTTCACTGCATTGTAAGAACGGATGAAGGCCAAGGAAGAGGTTGACCAAGTGGGAAAATAACAACGACCTCTGTAGAAAAGTCAACTCCTCGAAGAGCAAGGAGGATGAATTGTATCAAAGAAGTACTATTTCAGAAGAATGAGCGAGAGACAAACTGAGAACCCATTTACTGGCTTACTGAAGGGATAGCATGACAATTGAAGCGTATAGAAGAACTGGAGGACCATATATGTGTCTGTGCATAAATTGGAGGCATAAGAAGTCAAAAATAAAACGCCTGTCATTCCAGTCAGAAAGAATAACCCACCCAAAATTATGCCTGGGTCATTTGGCGCAACTTCAGAGATGACACCCTGAAATCACTCCAATGGTCAATAGACTAATCAGACAAGATACACCTGTTAGTGAAGCCACATATAAATTTTGAAACACACTAAAATTACTACATTTCATTAGGATAATGCTCTTGTATTTTTCCAACTAAATGAGATGATGATGTTTGGTTTCAGTGACTAACAGAAGGCTGTGCCTTCATGAACTTCCTGAACAGATTGTCAGAATTTAGTGTTACCCCATCAAGTGGGACAACTGGTCATACCAGGAGGCCAAAGAAGCCATCATGATAGAATACAGAAGCCCCACTCAGATGTCTAACAGCAAACAATTATTTATGGGGATATAATTCCATAAAAATGAGACCCTAGTAGCTTATGTGGACCGATTCTACCAGGAATCACAGAGTCTGGCTGGTGTGAAAGTCCCAATAGATTTTGATGCCTGAATCGTGATGCAAGTGGCATTACAGCCCTATCATGTTTTGGAAAGAGCTATGGCTTCAGCGTTAGTAATGTAAATTACCACATATAAAACGGTGGAATATTTAAAGATGTTGGGAGCTACTTTTAAATCCCCAAGTAGAGATTTCAAAGTAATCAGACTCAAGCTCAAGACAATGTGAAATTTTCCAAGATTGTTAAGGAGAAAGAGAATTGAGTTGTGTCATGGAGTAATCCCTAAGTATGGAAGCAAGCAGACAAGATGCTAATCCGCTGCCGCCAGTTTGGTATTCTTGACACTTAACCGCCCAATGTTGGAACAAGAGCCCAAGGAACAGGTTACCTTAGTCCAGAATAAGGAGAAGAAAACTTTCAGGAGTTAGGAAAAGGTTATGCAATCTAGAGATGGAATAATCTGGCACCATAGTTAAACCTGTTCCTCCCACTATTATATATGATGACATAGGCATTTCCAATCTCTCTTTAGACAATGAAGCAACCAATCCACTATAACGGGTTGTCATTAGGGTTGTAAATGCTATCACTCAAGCCAAAAACAAGGGATTGATCCCCAAATCCTCACGGAGGTGTCTCAATCTTATGTAATCAGCTAGCAGACAAGATTAAATGCACTGAGAACCAGGAGGGTTTACTCAAGATGAGATTAGACAAGGCAAACAGATCCATTACGATTAGTGCTATCAAGGATCTTTCCTTGTTATCTCAGCACAACTAATTAATTCTCTTGATTTGGAAAGTAATGCCACAATTCACTCAGTAAATACCCTATTACAATATCATGAGTGTACCTATGTGGATATTATCATTAAATCAGTGAGAGTGAGGGCATTCATTGACTTTGATGCACAAATAAATACTGTTTTGACCAAACTGGTGAAACGAATGAAGACTTTGCAGGATTTAGAATACCATAAGGAAAACAGAACGGCTGGATCAAAGTTGACAATGTTATGTGGAGCATACAGCGCGCTGCCACTCCAGTTTGGTTTAATAGTGGTATCAGCTCCTGCCATTGTGCTGGCAAACTAGAATTGCAATATCCTGATCATGACGGAGTTCTTGAGAAAATATGGAGTAAAATGTAATTTTGATGAGAATACCCTGATCATTATGTGACAGACCCTGATCTGGGTATACCATTAGAATGGAGAGTCGCCGCTGACTAAGAAAAACAACTTTAGAAATTTAATTTACAATGACGGCATTGTTTTTTCCCATATAATTAGTTTGGGCGAAAACGGAGAGAAATGCTAAAGGAGATCCTTGAAAATTGGGGGATCCCCTTGAGAACAAAAATGACAAACACTCTACTGCATGGGATGCAAATAATTATTAACACAGCGTTAACTCTTAAGATTCCAGAGCAACTATATGGAGAAGTTGTTGGCCCATGAGGAAATTAAGAAATTGAACCATGGGTTGTGCCAGGGATTTTTATTCCAGAACACAGAGAAAAAAATGTGCTACTGTCTAATCTGTGAGAAACCAATGAAGATAAAGAAAATCAAGTTGTCGCATTCTCCATTTAATCCTGATAAAGAAATCAGAAAATTTCATGATTTAAGAATGATAATTGAGATGGGATTGCTAGGAGAAATTAAAAATAATGTCAATGTCAAAATAGATCAAGAGCAGCTGGCTGAATGTATCAAAAATCAGCAAGTTGAAGTATCCTGATTAATTTGAGAAGTACCAGGAGATATTTGCCCAAGATGACCACAACCTGAGATGTGTGAGTAATGTGATCCACAAGGTAGACACAGAAGAATATTTGCCAATATGAATGAGACCTATTCGAAGGTCTATAGCTGCTTAAGCTGTGGTCACTCAAGAAATCAGCAAGCTTGTTAAGCAAGGGATCCTTGTCCCATTGTCAAGTCTATGGGTTAGTCCAATTCGTATAGAAAAAAGAAGGAAAGATCAAATTGGGTGGTGATCAGTTATCACCAACTGCACAAAAAACTAAGAAGGAAATGCACCCGCTTTTGAAGATTGATGATGCACTTGATTGTCTAGGGAACACCAAATACTTTTTAGTGATGGGCTTAATTTTGGGTACTGGTAAATCGTTTTCCAAAAGAGGACCAAGAAAAATGTCAATCATTACCGCACAGGGACTCTATCAGATTACCCAAGTGCCCCAGGGATTGTGTAACGTGCCAGCCACCTTCCAAAGAGCAATGGACTCTATCCTTAGTGATCTGAAGTTATCATGTGTCTTAGTATATCTGGACGATATAAATGTATTCAGAAGGACCTTCACAGATTATTTGGAGCACTTAGAAGAAGTTTTCAAGCGCCTGGTGACTGTGAACTTATAGATCAAGCCAAAGAAATGCCATTTATCCAAGAAGAAGCTTGAGCACTTGGGGATTGTTATCAACTCCAGAGGGCTGCAACTCCAGCAGAAGAAGACTATGACCATTGAACAGGTGTTTATCCCAAAGAGCATTTGGATATATACAAGTATATCTTGGGATGGTCATTACTATTGCAAATTCATTAAAGATTTTGCAAAAATTGCGGAGCTTTTATTCCACTTATTAAAGGATTTAAAAAAGGATTTGTGTGGAACAGAGAATCCCTAAGAATCATTTGATGAATTACAACAATATCTAATGACCAGTCCTGTAGTGAAGTACCTGAATTTTGATCAATCACCATTATTTAAACTGGTGCATCATTGACGGCAATTGGACCCATTTTGAGTCAAGTGGATGAGGATGGGGATGAACATCCAGTGGCCTATGTGAGTCAAACACTTACTTCAGCAGAGAGGAATTATACCGTGATGGAGCCTTAATGCCTCTTTGTAATCTATGCATGTTAGAAATTATGAGATTACATCCATGGAACGCACTTCAAAGTAGTGATGGACCATTCTCCCTTGCACTGGCTCCATAACCTAGAGGAACAAAGGGCCGACTAGCCCAATAGGCTTAAAACTACAAGCATACATTTTTGAAATTATATACTGAGCAGGAGCATTACAGTAAAACACTGATGGACAACCAAGATTGCCTACAATCCATATTATCCATCATCAAGCGGACAAATTATTCCAAAGGTTTATTGTAAGCAATGTTGGGGATGAACCCAAGATTTTAGATTGCGCTCAAGAAAGCTTGAATAACACTGAGAAAAAATGGACAAATATCCAAGAGAATTATCAGAAAACGATTTTTATTCCCAAAGACATAAGAACGAGTGGAAATAATCCAAGATGCAAGAAAGGCATCAGCTATGGTGGTCTAAGGAAGACCATAGACAATATTCACAAATTTTACTACTTGTAATCAATCAAATATGATGTCACCGACTACCTAGCCTGTTGCATGGAATTCCAACTTCAAAAGCCTCATAAGAATATAATAGGATACAGGCTAGTGAGCCTTAAATTCATGTGACACAATGTGTCGTTAGATGTGTGGGACCCTGAGTATCAGCACAGGAGGCGTGAAATATATAATAGTGGCCATAGACCATTTAACTAGATGGGTCAAAACCAAAGCCCTGAGAAAAGTAGGCTGTGAGCACAGCGAAGTTTATATTGGATCAAGTGGTCTATATGCACGGATGCCCTCAGATGATATTGAGCAACAATGGAACCATCTTTATCTTCTATGTTATCTCAAGGCCTAATGGATTGATGGGGATCAGAGGATTAGTATCAGTTCCATATAGACCAGAAATGAACAGAATGGTGGAAAGAGTTATTGGAAAGTTAGCCGTGATGCTAAGAAAATTAGTCGCAGGGAAAAAGTCCACTTGTGGAACATACCTGATTTCAGTTAATTTCGCCTACAATATAAGTCATCATATGGCAACAGGAAAAATGCTGTTTAAATTATTTTATAGACAAAGGACAGCCCTTCCATCAATTTTGTATTCTGCAGTAGAGCCAGCAGTGGGGATGAGTACAGATCAATACCTGAACCAACTAGTCAATATCATGACCAAACTACAATTACAAGAATTTAATATGACCTTAAAGAAAAGGATCAAAGCAAAGTGACGGACAACAAATACTGACCAGCGATACAGGAGTACCATGTGGGGGATAGAGTGACCTAATGCAACACCCATGGTTTTGGACAGAGAAATAAGCTGGATGCTTTGTGGTCAGACCCATTTGAAGTTATTGTCAAGACGGCAACTGATGGCTACACAATTAAAGATACCTTGGATGGTCATGTAGTGAACTGGGTCCATACAAAAAATCTTAAGTATTGAATAAAGGAGAAAAAAATGCAATGATCCCAAAAGACCGATGAACCTCAAATAATAGGTCATGTCCTAATGTTGGTCAAGTCCCAGGTGGAGGACTCTGAACCAAGATAGGTGGTTAAGTCTAAAGATAGACCTCTGAACCATGATAGCTGATTAAGTTCAATAAAATAAATTTCTGAATGAAAAGGAGAAACTAAAAGATTGAACTCTGAACCTACTTATAGGTTAAGTCTATTGCCAAAAAATAACATAAGAAAAAAATAACAATAAATTCTATAAGATAAAAAATAAAATATATATATATAAATTATAAAAATGCAAAAATATATATTAAAATTCAAATTTTATTATCATCATCATAAACATCTATTGATCTTTCCTTATTCATCAGTAGGACCAATTCAGACTGAAACTGGGTCTGACACAAGTAGTCCCAAGGCGCTGAAAGAAGCAAAATAGATTTGTAGAATCAGGACAGGTTGAAACTGGATTTTAGGGAAATGTCCCTTGATAAATGAATCCCATCCTAAAGAAATACAGGAAACAAGGAATTGGAGAAGCTGTCTGAGAATATTTTTTAAATGATGAGGTGTCAAATAACCCTGACTGGGGGAAAGCAGGCTTTTAGACCTTTTTATCATAAAGAACACCTGAACTAGGCTGGAATGGCATGTAGTTGTGGGTATCATACATTTACCTTTGCAGCTCAAAAATAAGAATGTTTTAGGTCAAGTTTCACTAAAAAAGGGAAAAGTTGGCCATTTGCAATTTTCCAAAGCTGTTAAGAGCTCGTTTAATAATAAATATAATAAAGTCAAGGAAATCGGCCAAAAGTCCCTAACTGATTCTCAGTGGAACCCCTTTAATTGAAGTAACACTAGCTTAAAACCTCTACAGGTACCAAACGTAAAATACAACGGTCAGCTTACTCCAACCTCACCACAGACATCAGGGCAATCAATGGACAGCACTCCCCCAACCTCAGCAAAGTCCTTCAATGCACCTACGCGGGGACCCCCCTTTTATAGGCTTGGTGGGGGTCCCCCAAAGTGCAAAAATCTCTTGGGTGGTGATTGGCTCTAGTTCATAAAAACATTATCTCATGGGTACTTTTTGGCCAATCAAAATTCCTCTTCTTTCGCTCTGCTGCCCTGAAGCAAGTTCCCCAGTTATGATACTTTACTCCTTCATATTTCCTAATTCAGAATCATGTAAGCTAATACAAACATATCCCCAAATTTCTCTTGACCCTTGAATTACTTTAAATACTAAATAGTCAGATGTCAAGGGTTGTCATTTTTACTATTACCATGCTACTAGTAAAATTCTTAATGATACAGTTTTTTTATAGCCTTTTATTTAAATTTTAAATTTATTAATTTTTTTGTGGAAACCAACCATCATAAAGCACCAGCGAGCAAATATCAGCTGGTTTCCCACAAAATGGTGCTCACTACAAGGGATCCCTGTATTACCAGAATCACTGCTCTTGAGAAGCAACTCGCCAGCACCTTATCCCATCTTAAGGATCTTGAGAAGCGCCCTTGCAATCCCCCTGAAGGAAAAATTCACTCCTGGAGAAGAAATATCCATACTTCTCAGTATGTTTATGAAGCTGCCATGTGTGGCTCAACTGATACACAAAAGTTAAGTACATCCTTCCTTGTTCAAGCCGCCTAGCACAAGAGATGATAGTTCCTTACCTGAACCCTTCGCTCACTTGGGAAGAGGTGAAGGAGGCTCTTTGGCTGAATTTGGATCAAAGCAGAGTCTACTCAGGGAAAAACTGGTTTTTATGCGCCTTAGCATGTATGAGGGTGAATCACTCCTTACCTTTAGTGAACGATTCTCCCTCGCTGCACAAAGGTTAACAACCTCTAACATGCTCACCTTAGATGATGCTATTGCTGCCCTGTTAACTAGGTTAGCTTCTCAGCCCTCTCTAGCAAGGCATAATATCTCAGTGAAGCGCCATTTTCAAAATATCCGAGATCTAAAGGAGGCGTTAGTCGATGATGCCAATTTTCATTCATGTGCAACCACCATGGAAGCTGAGGTGATCCATTCAGCTCTCAATGTTGAAGAACTACAGCTAGTTGATCAGTTGGGAGTTAATTCTTCTGTGCCTATTCTCACTACAAAGCCTGATCCCTCCGTGCGACCTAAAGAGGCTATTACTCCTTCTTTTGAATCAAAGCCCCATAAGGTCATAACAACCATTCGTCCACACAAGCTCATTAAAGCTGCTGTGCCTATCACTCCCGCTAAGCTGGTAAAAGCATGTCCTAACGTTATTCAAACTCCTGTGGCCATCTCTCCTACCTCCATCGCGGCCTTGCCAGTTGTTGAGAATACCCTTAGGGATGGATCTGAGGGGGGTTATGATGACTTTGGCCACTATATTTTAGGAGCCCCCGCAGAGGTAGAGGTTCCCGATCATTTGAACGTTGGAGGAGTAGACGAGACCACCATCCATGAGGAAACGTACCTCAGTCAAATTTTAGGGTGTCCAAAAGTGATTGACTCTGCCAGTGATGGTGACCAATTCCTAGCTAGCTTGATTCGACCTCTTCAGCATGTTCATCCCTTACAATCCATCATGAATCACTATCCTGCGACTGCTAAAAAACTCACCTCCACCTCACGGCTCAAGGAGGTCTTAGCTTTGCTGCCTAACTTTGGAGGAACGCTCACTAAAGTTGAAGTGGCCATTCAAAAGGTTCAAATACTGGCCATATTGGACACAGGCTCCCCAGTCAACGTGATCTCCACTAAGCTTATCAAGAAGATAAAGCTAGCGCCTGACTTGGAGTACACGCAAGAATTTGGAACTGCTGGCCTCAACAATACCCGTGCTATTGGGGCTTATTCTTCCCTTCCCATTCGAGTTGGGAAGCTTATTTTATCAGCCCCTGCTGTGGCTTTGATAATAACACATATAATATGCTCATCGGCACTCAATCTATGATTTAGTATGAGGGAATTATTAGCCTGAAGCAAGGTTACCTCTCGTTACTCAACTATGAAGTCTTATTAGTTTTATCCAATAAAGACTCCGGTAAGCACAAATACTCTTTCCAAGTTAAATACCCCCTCTCAGCTATACTTTTATCTTATACCACTTCTGGGAGCCACACAAGAAATTGCCTGATTCAGTGGATGCTAGGGAAGGTATCCTTTTTATGCTGTAGATGAGGTCGTGATTAAGCCTGGTGAACAACGAATGGTTGACACAAAAGTCGCGCTTCCTATCCCACGCCACTGTTTGTTGCACCTCATTAGTATTGAGGGCTTCAGTCCTTTAGAGCCTCGGGTATTGCCTGGCATCCTTGACCCAGCTTATAAAGGCCCATTACTTTGCTGTTGGGGAATCTCACCTCAAAAAACATAGTTGTGAAGAAAGACCAGGAGATTGGCAGAGGCTTGATAGTTCCTTTAAAGGACATCAAACAAATTAACTCCATTGGTTCCATGATGGATATGGGCTTGCCAACGGATAACCTGGAGTGTACCTTACCCAACGTCCATATCTCGGACGAGCTGACCCCAGATGAGCTAGAAAAATGGAAGTACCGTTTACCATATGGTGAAAGCTTAAGAGCATGATAATGTCTTTCAGCCACCAGCTAAACGCAACATTATTATGGTTACTAACTTACTGATTGTTTCTTTTGCGCAAATATTACCATTTTTTCTATATAAATAATATTTACTATATAACAAATATTATCACGTTAATATATTTACTATATAACAAACATTATCATGGTAAACTGGAAGTTTCAAACGATGTCCAGCTAAAAGACATTATCATGTCAAAAAGTATAAGATTCTATTTGCAATTGCTTATAGTTTCAGATGAGCGATTTGGTTTTATTCATTTAATACGATAGCTATATAGGTTTTAATAAGCAGTTTGTAGTTTTTGGTTAATTTAAAAGTCCAATAATGATGATGCCATTAAAGCATCACGCGTTACCCAAAAGTTTCAATTAATGTCCAGCTAAAAACATTATAATGTCAACAGCGTGATGATGACATAACAGCTTGATGGTAACAGAAAGTGTGGAATCATGTCCAGCTAAAAGAAATTATCATGTCAAAAGTTCACACTCTTCTTGATGACTATAGTGACATATTCTCTAAACCAGATAATGACTATGGCCATATGAAGGGCTGGTGCCATTCCATTGATGCGAATGATTCCAATCCCACTCAGTCTAAACCTTACTGCAAATCAAAAGTGGAAGAACAGCAAATGAGGACAGAACTTCAGCAGTTACTAGACGCGGGATTGCTTGTTCCTTCAAAAAGCCCCTGGTCTTCCCCTCTCCTGCTAATAAAAAGAAAAACAGAGGTCATCGGATAGTCATGGATTACTGCAAGTTAAATAACCTCACAAAAAAAGATAGCTATAATCTCCCTTGTAGAGACAATGTCTTTGCCCAACTCTCTGGCTCTAATTTCTTTTCTGCCATGGACTTAGCTAGCGGCTATTGGCAAATGGATCTCTCCCCTGAGGACCAGGAGAAATGTGCTCATATTTGTAGTGAGGGACTCTTCCAACCAACCTGATTACTTCAATGGTTGTGTAATGCCTCTGCATCTTTCCAGCGCGCCATGGACCATATCATGCAGGACTTGAAGTTAAGTTGCATCATAATATACCTCGATGACATCGCTGTATTTTCAAAAACTTTTAACAAGCATCTTGATCACCTGAAGGAGATGTTTCATTGACTACATAAGTCAAATATCAAGTCAAAGCTTTACAAATGTACCTTCTTTCCAAAGCAACTGGATTTCCTCGGCCATTTCATTTCTCAAAAAGGAATTCAACCAATTTAAGATAGAGTTGAAGCCATCTCAAAAATGCCACCCCTAAAAATTTATGGGATATTCAGGTCTTTCTAAAGATGATGGGATATTACCATCAGTTTATTCCCAAGTTTGCCCAACTCAGCAAGCCTCTTGTTCGCCTATTGACCAAGAACACTCCTTTTCAATGAGGTGCGGAACATAAGGCTGCTTTTGAAATGCTGGCACAACTGCTGCAACAACGCCCTATCCTACGCACCCAGATTATAATAAACCCTTCATATTATACCCTGATGCGTCAGACTATGCTGTTGGGGCCATCTTAGCCTAATTGGATGAGAACGGTGTAGATCATCCTGTATCCTATTTAGTAAAATTCTGTCCAAGGCTGAACGTAACTACAGTATGACGGAGAAAGCTTGCCTTGCTGTTCTGTTGGCTGTAAAGCACTACTGACCTTTCCTATATGGTACTACCTTCATTGTGGTTACTGATCATGCATCTCTAAAATGGTTACAGAGCATGAAAGACCCTACTGGCCGGTTAGCTTTCTGGGCATTAAAACTCCAGCCTTATGACATGAAGATTGAGCACCATGCTGGCACCCAACATGAATGTTGATGGTTTGACTCGGCTACCAGTCCTTCACTTGGATAGCAGTGAGGCGGAGAGAGTACATGATCTCTTAATGACAGTCAGATATCCTCCTTCTCAACTTCTGAAAAAGAATGTTGGAGTCCAATCTGTGAATAATATTGTGGCTATCAATGATATGAATACCAATGGCGAAAAGACCTTGGCGGATTCTCGGTGGAACCTTATCTATCCAGAAAATATGATTTATACCCAAAATTGGTGTAATAAGGTAAGAACTGATAATAGGATTGCTCTGACTTCTCGGCCAAATTTGAGGTGTTTAATATTGCATGGGTCTGTTCTTTTCTGAGGTGAGAAGATTTTACCCATCAATGATTAGGTGCGAATTAACAAATTATTACCACTCAGATCTGAACCCTCCTGAGGTGAGAAGATTTTACCCACTGGTGATTGGATACAATTTATCAAATCATTACCACACAGGTCAGTTTTGCCACAAAATATCTATCCTTGTTCTGATAGGCCAAAAACCTATATATTCTAATTTGGATGACTCAGCTTTATAATACTTTAGCCCCAAATTCCCATGGCCCCGAGGATCAGAACTAGTTTAAATATGATATACTAGTATTGAAAAAAGGGCCTTATCCTGGTTTGCCCCGCATAAACAATAAGAAAACATAAAAAACTTTAACAAAAAGTAAAAACTTAGTTTTCTTAAGAGTTTATTATTTCTTTTAAATAATCCATTGTGGGATCCAGCGGCACATAGCACCAGTGAGAATAACCTTTGCTGGATTCTGACAATTTGGTTCTCACTACAGGGGCACGCTTGTACACTAAACTGTGGTTATTAACATGGACGCTGTAAACGTGAGCAGCTCTTCTGGATCTTCTTTAATTGAATCACGATTAGTTGCTCTTGAGAAGCAACTAGCCAGCTCTTTCTTCCGTCTCAAAAAGCTAGAGCAACGGCCATTCAAATTACCTATAAAGGACAGATACACCCCGGGTGAAGGGAGCATTGCTTCCTTTTTGTACGTTTATGAAGCTGCGGTGGATGACGCCATTGATAAAGAAAAAGTTCAGTACATTCTTCCCTGTTTAAGCCGCAAAGCCCAAGAGTTGATCGTTCCTCACCTGGATCCTCAGCACACCTGGCCAGATGTAAAGAAGGCCCTCTTGGCTGAATTCAGATCCAAGCAGAGCTTATACAGGGAAAAACAGGCTTTCACTAGCCTTACCATGTATGAGGTGAAACCCTCTTTAGTTTTGCTGAGCGTTTCTATCTCACTGCTCAAAGGCTGGCTACGTCTAACCTGCTTACCCTGGATGATGCTATCGCCGCCATATTAACAGGGTTAGCTTCACAACCCTCTCTTGCCAGGCATATCATATCACTAAAAACGCCATTTTACAACCTTCCGTGATATAAAAGAGGATTTGTTAGATGTCGCCCATATTCCTTTAGGTGAGCTGCGGCCTATGGAATCGTTGGAAGTGAGGCCACTTGTGCCTATTCTCCCTGAAAAACCTGCTGCTTTGGTGCGACTTAAAACGGACATCCCTCATTCATGCAAAGCGGAGATCCCTACTGTGGTTTCTCTTTCAGCTCAGCCAATAGGTGCGCGCCCTAAGGGTATATCCTCCAGAACTACTGGGGTTGTAAAAATTCCAGTTAAAGCGAAGCTAAATACCCCACCTCTTGTGGCTGTCTCCCCCACTTCATCTGCAACCTTGCCCATGGTTGAGAATACCTCTGAGGCTGACTCTGAGGGGAATTACGATGACGTTGGGTACTACTTATTGGGAGCTCCCGCGGAAGTGGAGGTCCCTAATCGCCTAAACGCCGAAGGAGTAGATGAAACCACCAAACCTGAGGATACTTACCTCCGCCAAGTTATAGGTTGTATGGAAACTATTGACACAGCCAGCTACGCTGATCAGCTCTTATTGAGTTTAATTCGCCCTTTACAGTGAGGGCATACCATGCAGTCTATTCTGGAGACTCACCATGAGACCGCACGCAAATTAACCTCCACTTTTCATCTCAAGGAGATCTTAGCGCTGTCAGCCAACTTTGGAAGCACACTTACCAAGGTTGAAGTAGTTGTTCACAAAGTCTGGGTGATGGCTATCCTGGATACAGGTTCCCCCAGTGAATGTAATCTCATCTCGGCTGATAAAAAAGATTAAACTGATGCCTGATCTGGATTATGCCAAGGAGTTTGGAGCTGCAGGCCAAACAATACCCGCGCCCTTGGCGCTTACTCGTCTCTTCTCATTCGCGTTGGAAAGCTTATCCTATCAGCTCCCGCTGTGGCCTTAGATAATAACTCCTATGATATGCTCATAGGTACTCAGTTTATAATTGAGTATGAAGGCATCATCAACATGAAGCAAGGGTTCCTGTCTTTAATGAACTACAAAGTTCCGTTAGTCTTATCCAACAAAGAACTCATTAAGAATGACTACACCTGCCTGGTTGAATACCCCTTTTCCGCTTTGCCTTTACATTATGTCACCTCTGGGCGCAACACTAAGAAATTGCCTGATTCAGTGGAGGCTAGAGATGGTATTCCATTTTATGTGGCAGATGAGGTGGTGATTAAGCTGGGTGAACAACGAGTGGTTGATACAAAAATCATGTTTCAAATCCCACGCCATTGTTTGCTGCACCTATTAAGTGTCGAGGGCCTTAGTCCTTTGGAGCCTCGTGTACTACCTGGGCTACTAGACCCTGCCTATCAGCGACCTATTACTCTACTGTTGGGAAACCTCACCACAAAGGACATGATCATATGGAAACATGAAGAGGTTGGCCGAGGATTTTTAATATCTGTGGAGGATGTTGAACAGATCCACTCCATCAGCTCAATGGCAGTTTGGGCCTGCCAACGGACAACCTGGTGTGTACCTTACCAAACATCCATATCTCAAATGAGTTTACCCCCAACTGAGCTAGAGAAAGTTCATAAACTCCTTTATGACTATAGCGACATATTCTCCAGGTCAGCTCACGACTATGGCCATATGAAGGGTTGGTGCCACTCCATTGATGTGGGCGATGCCCATCCCATTTGGTCAAAACCATATCACAAGTCAAAGGTGGAGGAACAGCATATGAGGACGGAACTCACACAATTACTGGATGCGGGTTTGCTAGTTCCCTCTCAAAGCCCTTGGTCTTCCCCACTGTTATTAATTAAAAAGAAAGATGGAGGTCATTGGGTAGTCATGGACTACCGCAAGCTAAATAACCTCACAAAGAAGAATAGCTATCCTATCCCACGCATCAATGATGCCCTGGCCCAACTATCCAGCTCGAATTTCTTCTCAGCCATGGCCTTGGCCAGTGGCTATTGGAAAATGGACCTTTCTCCACAGGATCAGGAGAAATGCGCTTTGATATGCAGTGAAGGTCTTTTCCAACCCACGCGATTACCCCAAGGGTTGTGCAATGCACCTGCCACTTTCCAGCGTGCGATGGATCACATCTTGCAAGACTTAAAGCTAACCTGCATTATTGTTTATCTCGACGATATTACTGTGTTCTCAAACACCTTCAACGACCACCTGGATCATTTGAAGGAGGTGTTTGAAAGGCTACGTAAGTCAAATATCAAGTTGAAACCATCAAAGTGCACTTTCTTTCAGCGAAAATTGGATTTCCTTGGCCACACCATTTCGCAAAAAGGAATCCAACCACTACAGAACAAGGTCGAAGCCATTGCAAATATGCCTCCCCCTAAGAATTTGCGGGATATACAGGTGTTTCTAGGGATGATGGGGTATTACCATCAGTTCATCCCTAAATTCTCACAACTCAGTGAGCCCCTTGTTCGCTTACTGAAGAAGAATATCCCCTTCCAATGGGGCGCTGAACAAAAAGCCGCTTTTGAGACCCTGAAGCAGCTACTACAATGACGCCCTATCCTACGGCACCCAGATTACAAAAAACCCTTTATCTTATTTATGGACGCCTTGGACTACACCGTTGGGGCCATCTTAGGTCAACTATATGAAAACAGTATTGATCATCCGGTATCTTATTTCAGTAAGATGCTTTAAAAGCCTGAACGCAACTACAGTGTAACAGAAAAGGAGTGCCTGGCTGTTTTGTTGGCTGTAAAGCACTACCACCCTTTCTTCTATGGGACCACCTTTACTGTAGTTACTGACCACGCTTCATTGAAGTTGCTACAAAATATGAAGGACCCTACTGGGCGGTTAGCTCTCTGGGCTTTAAAGATCCAGCCTTATGATATGAAAATTGAACACCGTGCTGGAACTCGTCATATGAATGTAGATGGGTTGTCTCGTTTGCCAGTCCTTCATTTGGATAATTGTGAAGCAGAAAGGTTACATGATCTATTAATGACTCCAATTGAATGGTAGGATGAAGATGATTCAGTTCAGAAGATGTTAGCCCGCCACTCGCGCAACACCAAAGTGGAAAACGGGAAGTTGTATAAGCAGGTGGGGGCGAAGTGGTTGCCTTACCTCCAGCCCTCAGAACGCGTACCTGCCATCCTCAAAGCTCACTCTATTTTAGGCCATGGAGGGGTAAAGAAAACTTATGAGTGGCTTAAGGATTGATACTATTGGGATGGAATGAAGGAAGCTAAAGTTGATGTCTTGGAAGCCTGCCTTACATGCAAGAAACAATCTGGTTTCAAGACAAGATACCAGTATCAACCAACTACTCCGCAACAAACTTTTCACACTATCAGTTTGGATGTCGTAGGTCCCCTTCCACAGTCTACCAGTAGCAACCGTTTTATCCTAGTAGCCATCGACCATTTCACTAAGTGGGTTGAAGCTGTGGCGCTTCTAGCCCAAACAGCCAAGGCAACTGCCACTTTCATTCATCAACACATTTTTGCTCGGCATGGCTGCCTCAAGTGCTACTCTAAGATAATGGCAAGAATTTTACCTCCAGAGTAGTCAAACTCCTGGCTACCTTATGGGAGCCCAACAACTCTTTTCAGCTCTGTACAATCCATCTACCAATGGGGCAATGGAAAGATCCAATGGAACCTTAGTTTCCATTCTCCACAAAATGGCCTCTTCCAATCCACTTCACTGGGATCAATTCTTACCCAGTGCCCTTATGGCCTACCAGATTAGTTATCACCAGATTCTGAAAATGTCCCCTTTCCGAATTTTGTATGGCAGGATCCAAGCATACCTGCTCTTCTGGCTAAGGATGTCTTCTCTAAAGGAGAGGAGCCTGAGAAATCCACACGAAGGTTAGCTAACCAAATTATTCAACTCCAGGATGAAGCTATGACCAACTTAGCAAAAACAGTGACTAAAGAAGGGCAGGCTGCCAATGAGCTCCGCACCCCCCTTCCTACATTTCAAGTGGCTGATAAGGTGTTATACTACCATAACCACATCACCTCAAGAAGCGGTCAGCTTGGTTCAATTTGGGAGGAACCTTTCTCCATCAGCTACAAAAGAGGCAATGAATACTCCATCAAATTATTAACCATGGGAGTTACCATAAACTGGGTACATGGTCGTTTCCTACGATCCTACACTCCTCCCAACATTCTTGAGGGGGGCAATGTCGGATATCCTCTTTCTGACTTCTGAAAAAGAATGTTGGAGTCCAATCTGTGAATAATATTGTGGCTATCAATGATATGAATACCAATGGCGAAAAGACCTTGGCGGATTCTCGGTGGAACCATATCTATCCAGAAAATATGATTTATACCCAAAATTGGTGTAATAAGGTAAGAACTGATAATAGGATTGCTCTGACTTCTCGGCCAAATTTGAGGTGTTTAATATTGCATGGGTCTGTTCTTTTCTGAGGTGAGAAGATTTTACCCATCAATGATTAGGTGCGAATTAACAAATTATTACCACTCAGATCTGAACCCTTTTGAGGTGAGAAGATTTTACCCACTAAGATTGGATACAATTTATCAAATCATTACCACACAGGTCAGTTTTGCCACAAAATATCTATCCTTGTTCTGATAGGCCAAAAACCTATGTATCCTAATTTGGATGACTCAGCTTTATAATACTTTAGCCCCAAATTCCCATGGCCCCGAGGATCAGAACTAGTTTAAATATGATATACTAGTATTGAAAAAAGGGCCTTATCCTGGTTTGCCCCGCATAAACAATAAGAAAACATAAAAAACTTTAACAAAAATTTAAAAACTTAGTTTTCTTAAGAGTTTATTATTTATTTTAAATAACCCATTGTGGGATCCAGAGGCACATAGTACCAGCGAGCATAACCTTTGCTGGATTCTGACAATGATCCCCAATGATTGGGAAGATGAGGATGAGCCTGTTCAGAAAATGTTAGCCTGACACTCCCATAACACCAAAATGGAGAATGGGAAGTTGTATAAGCAGGTGTGAACAAAATGGCCGCCTTACCTTTGGCCTTCAGATCGTGTACCTGCTATCATAGAATCTAACTCCACTCTAGGTTATGGAAAGGCCAAGAAAACTTTTGAGTGGATTAAGGATTGGTTTTATTGGGACGAAATGATGGAATCTATCGTTGATGTCTTGAAAGCCTGCCTTATTTGCAAATAAAATCCGGATTTAAGACTAGGTATCAATATCAGCCAACTACCCCACAACAACTTTACACACCGTTAGTCTGGATGTAATAGACATCCCTCAGACTACTAGTGGCAACCGATTTATCCTGGTAGCCATTGACCATTTCACTAAGTGGGTGGAAGCTGTAGCTCTTCCTGCTCAAACGGCAAAGTCCACAGCCACCTTCTTACATGAAAATATTTTCTCTTGACATGGCTGTCCTCAAGTCTTACTCTGTAATAATAAAATAACTTCACCTCCAGAGTAGCATAAATCCTGGCCACCACCATGGGGGTTCAACAACCTTTCTCCAGTCTATACAATCCATCGACTAATGGGACTGTGGAGAGAGCCAATGGAACCTTGGTATCCATTTTACGCAAAATGGCCTCTTCTGATCCACTTCACTGGGACCAATTCTTACCCAGTGCCATATAACTTACTGGATCAGTTATCATTGGATCTTAAAAATGTTTTCCTTCCATGTCTTGTATGGGTGGGAACCAGGAATACCTGCTCTTTTAGTTAATGATGTATTCTCTTCTAGGGTTAAGGAACTTAAAAGAGTCATGTGCAGATTAGCTCAGCACATCATCCAACTCCAAGCTGAGGCTATGGCTAATCTAGCCAAAACAGTTACTAAAGAAGGGCATGCTGCAAATGAGCTCCCAACCCCCCTGCCTACATTCCAAGTGTCTGATATGGTCTTGTACTATCATAACTTCATTACCCCTTGAAGTGGTAAGCTTGGATCAATATGGGAGGGCCCCTTCACCATTACTTACAAAAGGGGAAATGAATACTACATTAAATCTTTAGCTACAGGTATTACCATCAATTGTTTACATGGCCGTTTCCTCTGGCCCTACTCTCCCCCCAACATTTTTGAGGGGTGATGTCAAACATTTACCTTTGCAGCTCAAAGATAAGAATGTTTTAGGTCAAGTTCCACTGAAAAAAGGGAAATGTCAGTCATTTGCGATTTTAAAATGCTGTTAAGAGCTCTTTTAATAATAAATATGATAAAGTCAAGGAAATCGGCCAAAAGTCCCTGGCTGATTCTCAGTGGAACCCCTTTAATTGAAGTAACACCAGTTTAAAACCTCTACAGGCACCAAATGTAAAATCCAACGGTTGGATTACTCCAACCTCACCACAGACCTCAGGGAAATCATTGGAAGGCACTCCCTCAACCCCAACAAAGTCCTTCAATGCACCTACGTGGGACCCCCCTTTTATAGGCTTGGAGGTTGTCCCCCAAAATGCAAGAAATTTCTTGGACAGTGATTGGCTCAAGTTCATAAAAACATTACCTCATGGGTATTTTTTGGCCAATCAAAATTCCTCTTCTTTCGCTCTGCTGCCCTGAAGCAAGTTCCCAAGTTATGATACTTTACTCCTTCATATTTAAAATTCAGAATCATGTATTTTAATACAAACATATCCCCAAATTTCTCTTGACCCTTGAATTACTTTAAATACTAAATAGTTAGATGTCAAGGGTCATCATTTTTCCTATTATTGCGCTCCTAGTAGAATTCCTGAATTCAGTTTTTTAGAGCCTTTTATTCAAAACTTTAAATATATAAAAAAACTTTTGTGTGTTACTATCACTTTTAGTAACACAATTCTACGCTATTTCTCCGAGATTGACAATCAACCAGGAAATATGAGCAAATTTGTCCGCAACAACACCAGTTGGGCGAAAGTGGCCAGCGTGAAAGGCCCAAAGCCCCTCCAACCTGCTGGGGAAAAACAGCTGGTGGAATGTTGATACACCCTCCCACCAAACAGGGTGAACACAGTGCCGCACCTGGAGTTTTGAAATTTCTGCAAAAAATGGGCGCATACACCAAAATAGAACACTCCTAACCCCTGCTCTCCCTTGAGCATGGCCTTAGAATTATGGTCAGCGATACTTCCCTCAAATCATGGGAAAAAATGGGGAGGCCTTCTCCACGACTTTCCAAAACACCATCTCAGTAAATTACAAAAATTTACATAGAGGATGGGTGGATGTTGGGTTCATGTCTGCGGAGGAAGCGGTGGAAGCAGTGAAAGTCAGATTCTCTGTAAAAATTAACAACGAAGACCGCACCATCTGCATGGTGTACACACAATGGAATGAGGCAAACGACCTATTCATCATATTTGGCTGACTCCCAAGCACCGTGCACCATGATAGCCTTGCAGATGAGCTCCATGAGGGCCTCAAAGGTTATGGCGTAATCAAACAGTTTGAATTTGAGAAATTCCCCCTCCTGCCCCACATGTGTACAGGGAAGGCAATAGCCATTATAAAACACGATCAGGACATGGTAGAGGATATCACCCTCATTCCACACATGGCGACCATCAACCTTCCCGATGGCAGCATATCTCGCCCCTTCCACATCACACTGATAACACACACCACCTATCTGCAAATTCTGCTCAGCTATAGGCCACAAAGACCATGCATGCCCCATCAAGTATGGGATCAAAGAACCGGAATTTTGTGAGGACAATATGGATGAAATAAGCCCAACTTTCAGCAAAATTAAGGACTCCACTTTCGCCTTCTGTTGGGGTGAAAGAGCTGACGTCACTTTGGTTGAGACCATTTCACGCGAGGACTGTCATCATGCACAGACTGCCCGCAAGCAGGCCGCGAGTTCCGCTGAGAACCAAGCTCAAACCACGATTTCCCCAGAACAGATTCAGGCAGATGCCATGGCAGCGCAGTGGAATAACCAATCAGATCCCCCACATATAACCCAATGCAACCAAAATGATGAATTTTTTGGACATAATCAATCAAACACCTCCAACCAAGCTGGGACAAATCCACCATGCACCACTGTGGATCCTCCTAACCAATCACATGTGTTCAGCGATGATATGGTTCATGCGCATGATATGGAAGACCATTTCAGACAATCACAATGTGACAACACTCATGTACAAAACCCAATCACCCCAACACCTAATTTCTGCCCATCAAACCCACAGGCAAGCGGCGCAAAATTTTTTGCTGATGGGGCACAAGCCAACCCACGCCAGACCCAAACTCCACGGAGTAATCCAAGCCAGAAGAAACTGAACAAAACCAATACTACAACTGCTGACCAACACACTGGAACCAATCTGGTTAATTGGCCCCATACTCAAAGTATGACCCACAATAAAGAACTGGGTGACCTCAGTGGGTCACCCGGCATTCCTAATGTGTGGACTACCGCAATCACCATAGGGATGCTCAACATTGCGGGAGCCAAGGCCCCCACATCCTAGGCCAAAAAAATGGCTTTCCTGCACAATATCCCCATGGACATCTTGGCCGTCCAAGAACCCCACTGTCTACTGGGGGAGGAGGAGTCATGATCAACCATGCTCCTCCCAGCCAAATCCTTTTGGACGTACCACTGTGGGGTGGTAATTTGAACTAACTGTAATCCTCCAGTAAATATCTGAAGCACATCCTCCCACCTGGAGGGACAGCTGCTTCTATCAGATCTTGAGTGGAATGGAGAAACTTTTGCCGTGGCGTGTGTGTATGCCCCAAATGATCTGAACAACCGCCAAAATTTTTTCTCCGATATCATCACAATCCCTTTCCCTGAGGCAACGTTTTTCGCGGGAGATTTCAACTGCTGGCTTAACACCATTACTGACTGCTGGCCCAAGTCTAAGGCTATACCCCGCGGCCACACGGAACTATACATACTAAAGGCAACGCTGGGTCTATGCGACACCATTCCCAAAATAGCCCCCACCCTGGCCAACATGACGAGGCCCACCACAACAATAACCAGCTGGTCTCAATGACCCGGATTGACCTGATGCTCGCCCCTATAGACTTCCATCACCGGGTATCAGATTTTACAACAACAATTATCCCTTTCTCTGATCACTGGATGGTCTCAATAGCAATATCATCCTCAGAAAAATACCAAAAGCCACCAACCTGGCACAGAGTTCACCCAAGCACCATCCATCTTCCAGAGCTTAAACTTTGGTTCAAGATGGTGCTAACAACACAGCAAGAAAGATGACCACCCAACAGGAACCCTATCACTGAGTGGGAAATTTTCATGGCTCGAGCAACCAAGAAAGCCTTCCACCTGAACTCCAGAAAAACAGCCGCGATGTCCGTGACAATCAACAAGGATATCAAACAGCTTCAGAACTTAGAAAACAACACACCTAGCGAGGGATACAGCCCCCAATGGGGCCTCCTGTGGTTCCAGCTATCTACACAGGTAAACTCCCTCTCTCTAGAAAACACCAGCACTACACCAAAGTATGCTACAAATCAAAATACATCCTATTTGGTGAAACTAACATGGCCCAATTCTTCCACCGTTTTAAACCAGTTTCAGCTTCAGCAACTTGCACACAGGTCTGCCGAGCAGATGACACACTGGCGTCCACACCATCCGAAATATCAGCTGAATTATACCGATTCTACACTGACCTGTACACGGCAGATTTTGCATCACCTAGAGAAATTGGAAAAATTTTATCATCCGCTAATATTGACACTATAGCTGATCAACCAGACCTTGTCGCACCCATCACTAAAGATGAACTATGGGAGGTAATAAGATCAACTCCACGCAACAAGTGCCTTGGGCCTGATGGCCTACCATATGAATTTTTCAAAAAATATTTTGACTATATTGCACCAATACTACTGGCAACTATGAACAAGTGCCTGGAGGACACAACCCTTCTACCTGGCAGCCAAGACGCATATGTGGTCACACTCTTCAAAAAAGGAGACCAGGCAGACCTAAACAACTGGCGTCCAATCGCTCTCACCAATACTGACACCAAAATACTAACTAAGATCTTAGCTAAGCGTCTGGGTTGCATTTCTCAGACAGCCCTCTCCCCCATCAGTTTGGCTTCATCCCAAATCGCTCAATTTGGGATAAAATCCACGCAATTGCCAACATCTGCCAAGCTAACCTCAAAGGCGCCCTTGCTTTCCTGGACCAAAAGAAAGCATATGACCGAGTGCACTGGGGCTACCTAGAACAATGTCTAAAGGCCTTCAACCTACCACCCCGCTTTATAAACTGGGCGCTCCTCCTAACGCGCTCAGCCAGGTTTGCAATCAGAGGCTCAGGTTTCCTAACCGACACCATCACCCCCCAAAGGGGCCTCAAACAAGGTGACCCGCTTAGCCCCCTACTATACAATTTTACCCTTGACCCTCTCCTCCGCATTGTAAACTCAAAGCTTACTGGAATCAGGTTGGAGGGACAACTACCAACCAAAATGCTCGCCTTTGCTGACAACTGCGTCATTGGAATCTCAGGCAATAGAGATGCCAGGGCGATTGAGCGCATTATTCACCAGTATGAGTCAGTGAGTAACGCCATGCTGAACAAACAGAATACAGAGGTAATTGTTATGGGCAAATTCAGTTCAAACTGGGCCTCACCCTCCCATCACCACACAAACCAACCAACCACACATACAACCACACAACAACGATCCAAGCAAGTAAAATCACTTTGTTTACCCTTTGCACACCACCCCGCCACCAACCCAGTCCGTCATCTGGGCATACGGCTCAAAGCTGGTGGTTATGCACTTGACACCATCGAAACCAACATTTTGGACAACATCACTAAAAGAATGACATGTATGCGGAGGAGTAAAACTAGTTTAACCAGAAGAGTTGTGTTAGCCAACTCCCTGATCTTGTCAAAGTTATGGTTTGCTGCCCACGCGGTTACCTTCTCCGCTAACTTTACCAACGCAGTCTACAAGCTCCTGCAGAACTGGCTATGGTCTAATTACCGCGCACCTTTCAGGCTGGAGACCATGTACGGCCCACGGAAGAAAGGCGGGATAGGGCTGCTTAAAGTCACAGAATGAGTAACGAAAATCCTCAGCTCATGGGTAGCTCTTACAAAGTCACCCAACCCACCATCCCCCCACTGGGCTAAGGCAGCCCAAACCAACTTCGCAAGGGCACTACACCTGAGGTACCCCTCCAACCCTGCAACTCTGATCAAGTGCCTTGCAACACATCCAACCGCCACCAGACTGCACAACACCAACTGATATTTCAAACGCATCCTGTACAACCTAAGACAAGGGGATTGGAGCTTCTCATATGCACAGCAATCTAAAGACATTCACCCTCAAATTGGTTACGTGCAACTCCACAGGGGACAAATGGTGACTAACGCGCCTGCCCCACTACCATCCTTTCCTCTATCCTGGATTGACTACCTAGACTACCAAGACGTCCCATATGACTTGTGCACCCAAAAGCAGGTGTGGGACCTCATCACCTGCCCCCTCTTATCCCCACAAGTGTGCTTTACAGTGTGGCGCTACATGTGCCATATGTTTAGATTAGCCGACCGCACTTTCTCAATGTTCAAGACATGCGCCATCTGCGGCGGACCCAACACACTAGCACACCGCCTGGAAGAGTGCATGCCGTCTGCGCATATCTGGGCCAACGTGATGCACTTGTTTCAACAATCACCAACAGCTGAATTCCGACTATCTCGCGATATCCTGGCACTCAACATGGCCTCGCCTATCCCCCAGTCGCTAAGGGCTCTAATTGTGAGTATTGCAATATAGTCCATCCACACAATTACCCTTGACGCTTTCAACGGGATCCTCCACAATTTCAACCAAGCCACTGTCAGGTTCCACAGCCATTTGGCCGATCACTTCCAAGCCTGGCTGTTCAGATCAATCCAACACAAATGGTTGAAACGGATGGGCAACTGGAATCCAATCTGGTTCCTTCGTTATGAAATTGAAAACCTCACAGTCTTCTTAGGTGGTACACCCTACTAGCCCCTGAGATGCCATGCCACTTAAGGTCTAGTCATCCACCACCCGTGGCTCCTAGACACACCCAAGTGTGCCAAGTTGTATCTTTTGAGTTCCATTGTTTTGCGCTCTCTTCCCTCTTCTGTTTTCCGTTTTCCTCTTCCCTACATATTGGATGCATCTGTCCCCTGGTCGGCCATCCTCAAATAAGTAAAAATATAAAACATTTGTGGAAACCAGCAGCATAAAGCATCAGCGAGCAAATATCAGCTGGTTTCTCACAGTGGGAACTGCACTCTGCAGAGGTTGCAATGAGGAGGACACAGAATGGAAACGCACAAAGAAGAAGGACTAACTGGAGATGCATTAAACAAGGAATGGAGATGGACCAAGTGGACTTCAAAATTAAACTATGCTGGCGGACTCAGTAAGAATTGAAGTGGCATATACCCACAGAAAATTTCATCACTAGACAATATGGTTAAGCGGGGGAGGTTGGGATTTTTGCCCACCTTAACCAGCTTTATTGATTATATTATCTTCTGGTCCACTAGGGATTTAATCCCACTAGCTGATGTTGGAGTTATTGATTACATCTACTATAGCTTTTATTCAGAGAGATATTCCACAAATATTTATTGATCTACTGGAATACAATCTGCCAAATTGACGAGTATTTATTTGGGTATGCTCCATAACAATCAATCAAGTGATAAGGGAGTCAATTCCATTATTGATATCTTAATTGAAATATAGGATTTGATCAGATTTAGTCGCGAATTGACTGAGGTTTTTTTGGGTTGCTTGTGAGTAATGTTGCCTGTCATAAAGCGACCTCCAAGTTAAAGTTTCTGGATCGCAATCTGCTGTTTATGGTAAGAGTCCCATTACTTAAGCAGGTTGTTACCAAATAAGGGTAAATTTGTTTGAAGTTGAGAAAAAAAAAGTTAGGACATGTTCTTTGTTTCAACTCAGTTGAGATCACGGTCAAGTATGGAAGAGAACCCAATTAAATTTTATGAGGAAAATCATTGTTTTGCAAGACTTTATATGAGTTAATTTATTTAAAAAAGCTGCTGTTCCAAAATGAAGTGGTTATCAAAGATTTGTGTGTCAAATTACATATAAATTCACTTGTCTTTTTATTATAAAGCAGATAAAAAAAGAATATAAAATACTTTTATTATTAGTCTATTTTTGTTCTTGTGATTAGATTTGTTAAATGACAAGAAGATCTTTGGATACATTATTGATATCTCTGCGGACTTTGCATGACAAGAAGGAAGAAGAACCTTTGAACCTTATCCTAGGTTAAGTTTTAAAGGCGAAATAGGGAAGAAGTACCTACCATTTCAGAAGAATTCAATATTAGGACAAGCACCTGGATGGATTTGAACCTCATAGCTATCTTGTCTATCAGCTCAACTAGAATAGTGGTCTTTATACTACTATTGCCATTATATTCTAATGTTATCAACAAGTCAAATACCACACATACAAGGAACCTGTGCATTTGAACAAGGAAGCCAAAGCGACTTTTATTAAGACTATGGAAAGAAATCCAAAACATTGGTGCTCAAAAGAATTCAAGGCATCCAAAAGTTTAATTTTGTCGTCTAAAGCCATGGGTGTCACAATAGCTAACATTGTTACTAATTTCAAAGTTTGGAAGAATGGTCAATCTTGAGTCTTCATATTTTTAGCTTTAATATTCCGTTGATAGTCTTGGTGTAATCAGAGGATTGTAAACTTAAAAAACCCTTTTGTCAGGCTTTCTAAATATTTAAAGAAAGTCATCTCAAGAATTAAGTTGGATTTCAGAAAATAATATTGGCAATAGACACACTCAACATCCATAAAGCAGTTTGAATGGTGATTTACCAGATATTAATAGATAAAATTAATGACAATTTTTTTTAAAAATGATAAGTTACTCAACTGAAAGGTTTGACAGCTGCAATGTTCTTCTAGATATTGGCTATAGTACCAACTACCCTTTCTACCATACATTTGTTTCTGAATAGTGAGGCGTCGTCAAAATCTCATAGTATTTTCATCAACTCACTTAACTTTAGGATTATGTGCGTGGTGATATTGCTTCTACTATCTGTTAAAGTAACTTGAGGGCAACCATTCTGATATATTAACTTCCTCATTAAAAACTTAGAAGTACCTCAGATATCTACTTTGGTTAAAGCACAAACATCAGCCTAACATGTCAAGAGATTAATGGCCAAAGTATATATTTTCTTTTTTAAGTAGTCATGGTCAAAGGCCCTATTAAGTTAATAAAAAAGATAATACAATCAAGCCCAGGCCTAAAAACCTGGAACCTGGTTGCTTTATTTTAGGGCTTATGTTCCTGACACATGTATATAACAATTAAGATTTCCTGCAATGTAAAAGTTAAGAAATTCTCAACAATACTCATGGTGAATATGCTCTGGAGTTAACCATAGGTTTCCATACCCAGGTAAAATATGAGCTGCATTAATAACCTCCTATAATTCATAAGGCTTTGGAAATATAAGGAATTTTCCCAAACAAAATTATATGATTGGCCCTTGACCAGCTTGTATTTTTTATCATCTTGTTTAAGGCTTATTTAATTGCTGGCGGTTGGTCTTTAATATTAATAATGATCATTTTATTGTAGATCTAATCTACTTCACTTTGAATGCAAGAACTGATGGCAACCATAATAGTCCATCTGCACTATGATGAACCATATCAGCATAAGATACAATCATAAAATATGTTTGTAATTTTGAAGCCTAACGGGAAATCTCCCTTCAAAACTTGTAGATTAATCACCCAATACATTGAGAAATGGTCTGTCACCACATTGAAGATGTACGCCAAGAATTATATTCAGAACAGCTTACAAGTTTAATTACTGCAAGGCATTTGTTGACTTTTTTGCCCATATTCCCAGCATGCTAGATTACCTGGTATTGCAAGGGGAAAATTACCTAGGGCGAAGTGAATCAGAAATTGGTTGGCCTGAGTTTTGGAGGAACTACGTTTGGGGGATTTTGGGATATTCGCCTAGTCATATTCATCTGGGATTGATACGGATGAATAATTAAGATCTCATTGGGTGGAGTTGCCAACAAAATAGGGGCATCTGATAGTGATTAACTATCAGGTGTACCAATTGGGATCAGTCAGGTTTTCATCACTAACTGATTGAGAATGAATAGAAAGTTGTGAGGTGAGTGATGCCACCTGCAATTAGTGAATCGATTGGTTGATGAGTAACCTGACATAATGGGTAATAAGTCCCATTACCTAAACAGGTCGCTAGCCAATTATTGTTGGTTCTCTTGGATTGAGAGGAAAACGTTAGGGACACATTTTCCAACTCTTTCCGTTTGAGGTCTTGAGGATGTCCAATGACAGAATCCTAGCCAGGATGGGGAAACCATCGCTGCCAAGATGAGGATGAGTGATTCAATAGCAACGGCTGCCATTTCATCAAAGAGGTGTTAACCAAGGGTTAGACAGCTGAATTCCCCACTATATAATTCCCTAGGATTTACTAAAATAAAAAAGTAACCTTACAGAAGAAAGTAGCTTTATGTAATATTACCATTTTGGTGTATAGTTTGACTATCAGCTTCTATTGTTTTGTTATATATCAAGGATATTATTGCATAAGGCAATAATTGAAAGACTCTCAGAGAGAAGATTAAAGATCCAAGTGGGGATTTAGATATGAAGGAACCACAATTGGGGATAGCCGCCGACTGTGTGTTGGGCCAAAAGAGACTGTCACTGGGGTATCTTAGCGAAGATCAGGTGGACAGGAGTATAAGGAACGAATCCCTACGAGTATGACTTCAAGAGTATCTAATCAGAAATACTGGCTGAGCGTTGGGCTAAATATAGTTCAATCTCAACTACAGATAATAGTCTCCATACTATTATTAATTAATAATACATTCTATACAACGCGACAAAGTGCACGTTGATTCAAACCTGTGCAGTAAAAAGGTTACTGGGTTGCTTGCCAATATTCAACCTAGAGTAAATTTTTACATGTTGGTGCTCACTACAGGGGTAGTTGAGTGAAGAATCTATTATAATGTTGTACAAAGAAGAGCTATGCAAGCTGTGGACTGAGACGCCTCTGTAAACCAGAATGCCTTAAACTCAGCAGACCATTAGGAGTTTGCGGCCTTGGAAGAATGAGTCGCCAGGTGGAAGAGGGAGTAGGAAATGTAGCCAACTTCAGGAATGAGTTACTCTACAAAGTAAACTTGTTGAAGAAAGAAGGGCACCTCGTTTGAGAGGTCCTAAACCTGAAAATGGAGCGAGAAGTGGATCACGTTCATTTAAGAAAGTTTGGTGTGGATATTGAGAAATTAATCAAACAAGTGGAGGAACTTAAAGCTCATAGATGTGCTTGTGATCCCAATATGGCAAGTGATGCCAAAGAAAGTTGTCCTCGCATGATACTTGGGAAGTCAAATACCCCAAGGAACATGCCGCCCTCTTTAATGCCATTTCAGAGTTGACACCCGAAGTCACTCCACAAGTTAGCCAAGTAGCTGAACTGAGAGAATTGGCCAATATGACTCGGAGGAATTTAGGGAAACGCCAAATTTGCCAACATTCCATTGGGATAACGCCTCAGCGTTTTTATGACTGTTTGACATGACCATGAATGGCTATGTAGATTGTCAAAAGGCGTTGATGGTCATGAATTGCCTGGACACCGACTGTCAAAACTTAGTGTTACCTCACCTGGAGGGGGACAGCTGGTCATATGCCAAGGAAAAGGCGGCCATCATGAAGGAGTTTAGGAGTCTGACACACATGTTGAAATGCAAGCAAGAATTTATGCGAATCCAGTTCCATAAAGACGAGTCTCATGCTAGCTTCATGGATCAATTTCAACAGAAATCTCAGATCCTGGCCAGAGCGAAAGTATTGGACAACTTTGATGCTAAAATCGCTTTGCAAATGGCCCTTCAGCCCTATCGCGTTTTGCATCATATGATGTCTTCCATGTTCGCGATGGAAATAACCACCTAGTAAATGGTAGATAACCTGAAGATTTTGGGAGCGAAATTTAATGCTCCAAATAGAAGCTTAAAGTCCAATCCAGTATGAAATCCGAATCCCATGAAGGGAAATGAAAGAGCTAAGGAGGCTATCAATCAAACTGTGCCAGGAAATAAGCCCAAAGATTTCAGATGGTTAAGAAAGAAGGATAAGGTCTGCTATCAGTGTATTGGGAAAGGACATTTCGCCATACACTGTAAAAAGCTGAAGGATCAGATTAACTTGGTTCAGGCCAAGGAGACAGAAGCCGCCAAGGATTTTGGAAAAGGGCCTGTGGCCTAGATGAGGAACAGTCTAGAGCTGCGGAGAAACCTGTTTCTCCCAATATCATGAATGAAGAAGTGACATTAGAGATCTGTTCATAGATGACAAGCAGGATCGGCTATATCAAGTGGTCAATATGGATGTGTATGCCGTGACCAGAGTTGAGGCGAAGAGAATCGACCCTGAGATAATCCAGGAAGTTGCCCAGCTGTATGCCCAACAACTGGTGGAGAAGATTCAAACCACTCAGAATCCTGAAGAGTTATCTGACGTCTATTTGGATGAGGCTAATCTGTCTATCCCCTCAGCACAATAAAGGAATCATTTTCTGAATTATTAACACAAATTATTCACAACCTAGATTCGGTTAATAACGCCGCCATTCATTCAGTAAACACCATATTACAATACTCTGAGTGTATGTGTATAGAAATACAAGTGAATTGAGTGAGGATGAGGGCAATTGTCGACAGCAGAGCGCCCATCAATATTGTCTTGACCAAGCTGGTAAAGAGGATGAAGATCTTACCAGACTTGGAACACAAGAGAAAATATGGGACAGCTGGGCCAAACACCACCATTACCTGTGGAGCGTATAGTGCGCTGCCACTACAATTTGGGTCATTGGTGGTATCTGCCCCAGTAATAGTTTTAGCCAACCAAAACTATGACATTCTGATTGGAACAGAGCTTCTACAAAAGTATGGAGTTAAATGTAACTTCCAAGGATAATATGTTGACCATCTTAAGTCAGATGTTACCATTGGTATACCAGAAGGATGGTGAAGCTCTGTTGAATCAGAGAAGCAACTTCATCAATATGATATATAATGATGGCATTGTCCCAATTAAATACCAATTAGTTGGTAGGAAGTGACATGAAATACCATTGAAAATCCTAGAGAACCGGGAAATTCCACTAAGGATCAAGAATGAGAGGACCATACCAGCCAGATCGCAGATAATAGTTGACACAGGGTTGACATTGGAGATCCCTGAGATGTTGTATGGGGAGGTCGGAATCCCCTGGAAAAAGTCCAGAGTGGAGCCTTGGGTGGATCCTGGGATAATAATGCTGGGCCATGGAGAAATTCGAGTCCTCCTGGCAAATTTGAGTGAAAAACCAATGAAGTCCGAAGAGGAATCAGATCATCACATTTATTCATCTGATCCTGATAAACCAGGTTGAGAGAATTCCATGATTTTGGTTTCTTTATGAAATGGAATTGCTGGGTGGGTAGACAAAAGCATCAGCCTATTGTTGATCAAGAGCAGCTCACTGATCTGCCAGAAGGCCAGCAGGAGGAGATGCTCAAACTATTTGAAAATATTGGTAAGTGTTAGCTCAGTATGATTACAATTTGGGATGCACATGAGATGTAATTCACAAGGTTGACACTGGGAAAATTTACCAATAAGGATGAAACAGATCTGAAGATCAAAAGCTGCTGAAGTGGTAGTGGATGATGAAATCAGCAAACTAATGAAGCATGGGCTCTAGTTCCATTGTCAAGTCCCTGGGCGAGTCCAATTCTGATCGTGAAGAAGAAGGATGGATCCAAACAAGTGGTGATTGACTACCTAAAGCTGAACAAAATTATGAAGAAGGATTTGTATCCCATACTGAGGATTTACAATGCACTAGATCATTTAGGAGAAGCAAGTACTTTCTCCGCAAAGGATCTGATCATGGGATATTGGCAGATTGACTTGCCAAAGGAAGACCAGGAAAAATGCGCAATTAATACTGCGCAGGGGCTATACCAACCGACAAGGATGCCCCAGGGTCTATGTAATGCGTCTGCAACGTTTCAGAGGGCCATGGATGCAATACTAAGTGAATTGAAATTGTCATGCGTCCTGGTATATCTGGACGATGTCAACGTGTCAGTAGGACGTTTACTGATCATCTGCACCACTTGAAAGAAGATTTATTGACTGTCCGCGGCTAACCTGAAGATCAATCCAAGGAAGTGCCACTTCTTTAAGAAAGAGTTGGAATACCCGGGATTCATAATAAACTCCAATGGATTGCAGCCGCAGATCCAGAAGATAGCAGCTATAGAGCATATGGCTGTACCAAAGAGTGTCCAAGACATCCAAGTGTTCCTTGGGATGGTCGAATACTATAGGAAGATTTATTCAGGACTTCGCCTGAATAGCTGAGCCATTATTCCATCTATTAAAGGATCCAAAAAAGGATTTATATGGAATGAAGAAGCCCAGGACCCCTTCAATGAGTTACACCAATATTTGATAGATTTTCTGATACTGAAATATCTGAATTTCAATTGGGAATTTATCATTCAAACCAATGCTTCATTTGACAGCAATTGGCGCCATACTGAGCCAAGTAGACGAACTTGGGGACGAGCATCCAGTGGCATATGTGAGACAGACACTCTCAGCCGCTGAAAGGAACTACACCGTGACTGAGTGAGAATGTCTTGTGGTCATTTACGCATGCAAGCAGTTTTGGGTGTATGTCCACAGAACGCACTTTAAGGTGGTAATGGACCATTCTTTGCTGTGTTGGCCGCACAATCTAAGAGAACTGGAAGGACGACTGGCCCGATGGGAACTTAAGATTCAGGCTTACAATTATGAGATAGTCCACCAAGTGGGGGCTTCTCATCAGAATGCAGATGGCATATCGCGGTTGCCAATGTTCCAGTTGGTATACCCACAGGTGAATGAGCTATTCCAGAGAATGGTTGAAGGAAAATTGGGGACGAGCCCTTAGAAATCCAAGGTGTGCTTCAGAAAGCAATGGTAAACACTGAGAATATGGATGGACAAGTTTTCAAGATGATCAACGGGAAGTGGCTATTATTCCCAAAACCATCAGAAAGAGAAGCAATAGTACAAGCAGCTCACAAGGTTGTTGGACATGGAGGCCTGATGAAAACAACCAACCATATTCGCCAGTATTATTACTGGGAATTGATCAACTATGATGTCACGGATCAAATGCTTGATGCGTGGAGTGCCAGCTGCACAAACCACACAAGAATACAACTGGATACTGACTGGTCCGCTTTGGACTGCCTGGCACACAGTGTCTATCGATGTGATGGGACCGCTGATGATGAGCACAGGGGGAGTCAAATACATCATAGTTGCCATTGACCATCTGATGAGATGGGTTGAGACAAAGGCCCTAACCAGAGTAGACGCTACCAGTACTGCGAGGTTCATCCTGGATTAAGTGGTATACTGGTATGGATGTCCGCAGGTCCTTCTGAGCAACAATGGGACCAAATTCACGTCCATGTGATCCTAAGGTTAAACAAAATAATGGGGATCTGAGGTTTCATTTCTCCCATATGAGCGGAGATGAATGGACTGGTAGAACGGGTCAATAGGACACTAGCCGCGACGCTGAGGAAGCTAGTTGAATGGAGAACTTCCATGTGGGGAATGTACCTGAGTTTGGTGACGTTCATCTACAACATGAGTCATCATATGGTGGGAAAGATGCCATTTGAGTTATTATACAGAAGAAAGGCCTTGTTGCCACTGATTTTATATTTGGTGATGGAACCTACATCGGGTTGAAGACTGATTAATACTTGAACTGACTGATGAGTATCCTGATCAATATGCAATTGCAAGCATTAGATACAACCTTGAAGAAAAGGATATGAGCGAAATCAACCAATGCTAAGAATTGACCAGAATTAAAAGAATATCAAATAGGGGAAAGAGTTGCCTATTGCCACACGCATGGTTTTAGATTAAGAAAAAAATTAGCTGTGTTGTGGTTGGGTCTGTTCAAAGTAATCGCCAATATGGAGACTGATGCTTACTCCATCAAGAATCTTGGATGGAAGAGTTGTAAATAAAGTCCATGCTAAGTATACAAAGCATTGGATCAATGAAAAAATAAAAGAGTTCCCAAAGGACCAATGAACCATTAAGTTGGTCATGTCCTAATGATTAGGTCAAATCCAAAAAAGGACCTCTGAACCAATCTAGATGGTTAAGTCTGAAAAAAAGACCTCTGAACCATAGAAAACTGGAAGGCTTAAGTACCCAGGACCCAGATTTGAGGAAAACATAAAAAGATGGACCGCTGAACTGAAACAAGGTCAAGTCCCATGAAAAAAGAATAATAAAAATGAAAAAATTGATAAAAGATATTGAAAAAAATATTAACTGCGTTTATAAAAAAGCCAGTATACTTTTATAATTTTTATTTTTATTGATTGTCTTTAGTACGGGGATGATTCTGCCTATGTTGCCTCTTGGGGGAGGGAGGATGGATTGTGGTAGGAATAAATAGCCCGTTGAAATCAGTATATGTGATTGGACGCTAGCGAGGGCTAGACTTACACAAAACCACATTTGTTGAGCGGATGCTGAGCCCTGAGAAAAAGTGACTAGGGGAAGGGAAATTGAGATGTCTGAGGAAGCCAATTGTGAAACCCTGGAGCATGGAGAAAGCAACAGTATAAAAAGAGGCAATCAGCGAATAGCCCCAAGCAGTCCTGATATGGCACTGGAGCTAGAAGATTAGTCCTGTGTGCCTGCTGATAGGCTTCATCAAGGACACTGGACATGTGGGCTGGCAATGAAGAAGGAATACTTGACAGGGGTTGCTGAATCATGCCCCCTATCAACGCCATCAGTGAAAGATACCAATGGGAAGCGCAGGAGAAGAGATAGTTGTGCAGAGAAAAGATTGCATCCTGCAAGTGGCAACTATGGGCTTCTCAGAAAAAGGCTTAATAAATGGTGGAACCCAGGCGAGGCTGGAAGCTTCATGAACCAACTTTGAAAAACTTGGCCAGCAAAGCAAAGAGCATATGCAGCATTATCCCAATCCAGAAGGTTATCAAGATTAGAGGGATTAGCACTTAAGTCAAAGCCTTGGTGACTTGGGCCCAAAGTTCAGCATAGGATAGCTTGAAGTGAATACTTTCACCAATTGAGAGCTCAGAGACCAATCCAATGAATTTGTAAAAATGACCTAGTCAGAAGAGAAACTCAAATAGTAGGTCCAAGCTGGCAAGAAATGAACAATCCAGAGCAACCAGCATAATCTCCAGAGCATCTACAATGATGTTCAGAGCATCAGCGATAGGAGCCAAATACAGGAGATTATTGAAGTCCAACTCTGGAATTTACTGCAGTGGAAAAGTCAGCTGAGAGTTGTTCGAAACAATGGCCAGCCTGGTTTCAGAGGGATTAGTTACCATTTCCAGTAATTCGACAGAAGGACTAGCCACTTGCGCCAGACTAGGCGTATGAGTCCTGGAAGGACCATAAAAGAGGTTCCGTTGAGCATCCCAACTCATCTGCTGGAAGAGACGGAGGTCTGGATCAGACAGACTATTGAGGAGATGCTTATAGCGAGACTGACACACACATCTGACAGGTGAGCTGGACGAGAGAGTGGGATGCCAGACTTATATAGAAGTTGTCATTATGCACTCTATAATTCATTAAGCTCCAAATCAAAGGAAATTAATCTCAAAATTAATGAGATAAGCTCTTCAAGGGAAGAAATAAGAATGACTTATGCCAAGAGGTTATGAGCAAAATAACAAGGGCAAATAACAAATAAGTATTCTTAATTAAGCTGCAAAACATACATTGACGGCAAGAGTCTCCTGTCTACGATGAAGAGAAAATCAGAAAATCAAGATGCTGGACCAAGAATCCTGAATATGACAGCGGGTCATAGACCCTGATGGGGAAAACCATTTTTTGGGACTAATATCGTCATGAGTAAAATTGATCATCCCAGCATGACAGAAGGTCTTGTGGACTGCGATCTGAGAAGGTGGTAGCAAGGAGTAAGAGGAAGAACGCCATATGCCGAAGGTTATCCCAACCAGCGTTGAGCATTGACAAGTGTACTCCACTTGAACCAATGAAGTAATTGATCAGGTGTCCGAAGTGGTGTTATTATTCCCCAGTCCTTTTCTCGCTGGAAATCTAGGCAAGAGGGGGGATGTGTTGGGATCTTTGCCCATATTCCCAGCCTGCTAGATTACCTGGTATTGCTAGGGGAATATTACCTAGGGCAAAGTGAATCAGAAATTGGTTGGCCTGAGTTTTGGAGGAACTACGTTTGGGGGATTTTGGGATATTCGCCTAGTCATATTCATCTGGGATTGATACGGATGAATAATTAAGATCTCATTGGGTGGAGTTGCCAACAAAATAGGGGCATCTGATAGTGATTAACTATCAGGTGTACCAATTGGGATCAGTCAGGTTTTCATCACTGACTGATTGAGAATAAATAGTAAGTTGTGAGGTGAGTGATTCCGCCTGCAATTAGTGAGTTAATTGGTTGGTGAGTGACCTGCCATAATGGATAATAAGTCCCATTACCTAAACAGATCGCTAGCCAATTATGGTTGGTTCTCTTGGATCGAGAGGAAAACGTTAGGGACACATTTTCCAACTCATTACGTTTGAGGTCTTGAGGATGTCCAATGACAGAATCCTAGCCAGAGTGGGGAAGACCATCGCTGCCAATATGAGGATGAGTGATTCAATGGCAACGGCTGCCATCTCATCAAAGAGGTGTCAACCAAGGGTTAGACAGCTGAATTCCCCACTATATAATTCCCTAGGATTTACTATAATAAAAAAGTAGCCTTACAGAAGAAAGTAGCTTTAAGTAATATTACCAATTTGGTGTATAGTTTGACTATCAGCTTCTGTTGTGTTGTTCTATATCAAGGATATTATTGCATAAGGCAATAATTGAAAGACTCTCAGAGAGAAGATTAAAGATCCAAGTGGGGATTTAGAGATGAAGGAACCACAATTGGGGATAGCCGCCGACTGTGTGTTGGGCCAAAAGAGACTGTCACTGGGGTATCTTAGCGAAGATCAGGTGGACAGGAGTATAAGGAACGAATCCCTACGAGTATGACTTCAAGAGTATCTAATCAGAAATACTGGCTGAGCGTTGGGCTAAATATAGTTCAATCTCAACTACAGATAATAGTCTCCATACTATTATCAATTAATACATTCTATACAACGCGACGAAGTGCACGTTGAAATCAAACCTGTGCATTAAAAAGGGTACTGGATTTTTTTGCAATATTCAACCTAGAGTAAATTATTACATTATTATACTCTCTCAAAGTGTACTATCTTAAGTTTAATCAGAGTTTGTCTCACATATACAAAAGGCTTTAATCATCAAAATCTTTGATTGACTTAGTATTTAGACTTTAGACTCCCACATCATCCAGGCTAATTATTATATTATCTCTCTATCCACTGGGGGTAAATTGGTATAAACCCATAGCAAATTTGGGAGTTTTAATTTCATGTGGTAGCCATTGTTGATTGTTATTCCTTATGGAATCTAATTATTTTATCAGGATAATCCCTATGGATTACTGATTTTCAGAGGGAGAGATTTACAACAATAATTTAAAAAGTTTTTCAATTATTGATTTAATTACTAATAATTTAACTTCTTACATGAGTGATTGGAGTTTATTACCAATTGATTAAGATTTTTGGTAGTTGCATGGCGTTGATAATGCTTAATTGGCATCAACTTGAAGGTTAACCTAATATCCAAAATTACCTGCTGTTAATGAGTAAAATTCCAATTAACTAATCAAATTGCTAGCAGATAGAAATAATTGTTGGTGTTGAGTGAAGAAGAAGGAACACGTCCTTCCTTTACTTACCTAGGAGGGGTCATGTCCTAGTTAACTGTGGAATCCAACTAAACGGATGAAATAATCATCATTTTTGGATGATATCTGAGAAATAATTTATCAGTGAAACTTCTGTTACTATTGCGGTGCTAAAAGAAAAGGTGGGAGTTAAAATTTCTAAATCTGCCCCTTGTTTTTATTTAAAAAAGCAGAATTTAAGAAAGTCTCTTAGAGGACTATCTAGTACTAAAAAAAAGAAAGTCTCTTAGATGTTAGACTATTATACGTTTTTCACTTTTCTATTGGGATTTGTTTGTTGGAATGATAGTTTTACTTTGTTTATATATTAAATTTTTTTAAATTTTTATCTGAGTTGGGCTGACCTGAGGATGATACTGCAACAATGAAGGGAAGTGAAGAAAATGGGAAAGGAGGATGATACTGCAACAATGAAGGGAAGTGAAGAAAATGGGAAAGGAGGATGATACTGCAACAATGAAGGGAAGTGAAGAAAATGGGAAAGGAGGATGAAACCAGGAAAAACTCCATGCGTGGCGTATGATAGGCCAGGAACTCCATGACCGCCTTTTCTATTTTCTATCTTGGTTTATGGCAATGGTGCGCAAAACCAAAACAGTCATAATCGTCCGCTACCCAAATTCATTTACTGGGATCAAACTCAGGGAGACAGTGTAGAGGGTCCATATTCTACTACTGGGGTATCCTCCCCTTTACTTTGTCTATATATTGCTTTCAAGTTCTTGAGATCAGTTGTCTTAATAGAGGAAGAAAAACGCTCACTTAGTCCAGAAGTTACCAACTCTAGAGGAGGGGTTGATAGTACATGATTTATCACTGTCTTGAGAATTTCTAGTACTTTTAAGTATTAAGAGTAAGAGCTTTAGCGCCTGTATAGTGTTGAATCCATGCTTAAAATAGTTTGTAGGGATATCAAATAAGACATTAGTATTCATAGTATTTCACCCATTAATTTATTATATCAACAATCTAATCACTACAATCCTAAATTCTGTGCAGTATACATAAAAAAGTTCAACTGTGGTGCTCACTACATGAGTTGTTGAGTTTTAAGGCCAAAGATACCAAAAGAAGTATCAGCACAGTGTCATACAAGAACAAACTTTGAAATCTGTAATTGAAATTGGAAACTGAGAACAAGATTATGCTGAGCTTGGCATCATAACCTGATCTAGTTTGAAATTATAGAATGAAAAAAGCTAATGAAGAAATAAGACAAGTTGCAAAGGTCAACAATATACTTTATGGAAAATTCTCCTACCTGAAATTGAAAAACAAAGCTGTCAAAGAATCACTATTTCAGAAAATACTAGAGAAGTGTATAGAGAACACTTTTGATTAATTCAGAATATGTAGCACATATCTAGAGCTTAAAAGAACTCAAAAAATAAAGTGCAATTGCACCCATATGAAGGCAAATGAGGCTGATAATGAGATACATTAAAATTAAGCTGGGAAGTAATGTACTGAGAAGTATGCCTAGAGCTTTTTCTGCAAATTTTTAAGATGACTCACTAAAATACCTCTATCATTAGTCAGGTTGCTGAGCAGAAACCTTCTGACACAGTAGCAGCAGAAGATTTTTAAATACACTGAAATTACAAATGTTTCTTTGGTATAATGTACAAATTTTTTCAAATATTCAAAAGGATAGTTTAGGGTATGGTGACTGACAATAAGCAGTGACAGTGATGAACTGTTTAACCAACTGTCAAAACTGGTGTTGCCCATCTCAATGGGGACAATTGGGCATGCAGTGACGCCAAAGCAGCAATCATGACTGAGTTTAATGGTGCTGTGAGGATCGCTAGCCTTAAACAGTTGTTTATGTGAGTTCAGTTTAATAAAAATGAAACATTAGCCACTTTCATCAATCAATTTTACCAGGGAGCACAATCCTTGTTGGCGCAAAAATTATATCAAATCTTTTTGCACAGATAACAATGCAAACAGCGCTTTGGCACCACAGAGATCTGCACCACGCTTTGGTTTTAAAGCTTGCAAACCAAGATTCCATATCATAGATGGTGGAGTATCTCAGGATGCTAGTAGCGACATTTAAAGCACTTTAACAAACCTTCAAAGGCATTATCATCATAAATCGGGATGTAGTGAAGTTTGCTGACCTAATAAGGAACTACAGAATCGAGTTGTAATTGAAAATAAGCCCAAAGGACCAAAATGGGTGGGTAAAACTCAAAACCACTGCCACAAATATGTAAAACTGTGCATGCACTTACTTAATGTTGGGACAATAAGCTTAAAAAGCAAGAAAATATGGTTTAGGCAAAAGAGTAGAAAACTGACCAGGACTTGGAAAAAAGACCAGCATTCTAGATACAGAACAATCTAGCACTATGATAAATACTGCTCCCCCAACATATTAACAAATGACTTGGATAATTTAAAGCTAATTGTATATAGATACATCTGATACACTCTACCAAGAGTCAATCTGGACATAAACGCAATAACCTGATAAAGGGTAAAGGGGATAGTACTGAAACTGTGTAAGAATTTGCTTGGCCTATGCTCATCAATAGTGGAAAAGAACAAACTGTTAAATCAAAAAATTACTTTAGAAGGCACTTGGCCATGTGAATATTTCTTTCCCTATTAGCATGATCAAGGATCAATCTTTGATCGGTTCACACAATAAATTCTTCACTCTAGATCCAGTGAATAATGTTGTGATTCACATATTAAAAACTTTATTGCAAACTCTCAGAGTGTACATATGTGGACATTATAGTCAATTGAGTAAAATATGGGCGATAATTGACAGTGGAGTGCCAATTAATATTGTTTCAAACAATTTTGTAAAAAATTTAGATTTCTTCAGATTTGAAACACTGGAAGGAATATGGAACATACGGATCAGATACTAATTTCATGTTTCTTACAGTGAACTGCTCTTTGGTTTAGATTGCTGGTGGTATCAGATCCTGACATATTATTAGCAAATCAAAATAATAAACCTGTATTGGAATGTAATCTTTAGAAAGTACAATATCTAATGCAAAATTGAGAAGAATACCCTAACAACTTTGGTATAAACCCTTACTTTGGTAAACAAAAGAGAAGCTCCGCTGATGAAAAAGAATATTTTATAAATCCAATTTATAATGATTGCATGGTTCCCATACAATACAAGTTATCAAAGAAAAAATAAAAAAATTCCAAAGCAGATTACTAGAAAAGAAAGTGGGATACCATTTTGGACAATTACAAGTCCAATGTATTGATAAGAGTGGTTCAGAGGAAAATAATGCAAATATCGGCCAAAAGACCCTATTTGATTCTTAATGGAACCCCTCAAATCAGGGTCACGCCTACTAATAATTGGACAATTAATTGAGTTCAGGCGGTTGGATTGCACCAAACTATCGGCCAAATTTAGGGAGCTCTTTGGAAGCTCCTACCACAGCATCTTCTAGTTTAGTACAGGTTACACCATGGAAACTGGCCCCTTTTATAGATCAGTAGAGTTCTAACAAGTCCCAAATTTTCCAGCCCATTAGTTGGGTCAGATTCATAAAAAATCATTACCTAGTGGACTAGTTCTTCCTGCTTCCAACCCTCAATCAGCCATTCCATGCAAACGAGGCGAGTTCAAGAGATATGATAGGATAACAGCTCTTTCTACCTAATTTGGACTTTACTAAGCAATTTAAACTTCGGGCCTTGACATTTTAGTTATTACTATTGACTTATTATGTGTTCTCTCTTCTTTAGCACTAGTGGTTCCCAACCTAAAAGGGGGAGCCGCCACACATCTTTATTTGTAAATGGGCTAAACAAAGGGATTATTGAAAAATCTTAATATGCACCTCAGCTAACAGCCTAAGAAGCCATATCAGAAGCTGATGAAGCTTTAAGGAAACTTTTATCCAGCGCCCACTTTAGATGGCGACCATGGCAAACAACATTGGGGTAAGAGCATCAGCAGCATGTGGCATAAGGGGGTATAGCTGAAGGTTTTCTTCAGTAATGAGGCAAGCAATATCCATTGCCTCAACGTATTGAGCAAGTTATTTCTCAGCAAAAGTGATGAGAGTAGGCCAAAGGTAAATGACTTATTGTGTTGGTGGGTTTCAGGAGAATTAATGCCAAAAAGAGAAGTTTTTGCTGCATCAATGCAAGCATGACTCGCACCAAAAGCAAGCTCCTCAATTTCATACTTTGCATCCTCCTCAAAATCATAAAGCGTATAGGGAAAGGAATACCCTCAACCAGGGGTTATTTTCTATGGAGTTGCTGGTGGAGTAGATTGTTGGCAGGAGCAGCAAAGGCTTTGACCGCCATTTTATTTATATTTTTATATAATGGATATCCGTTTTTAGGATGAAAATAGTGGAGGAGCGAATAGAGAGGATTGACAAAAATTCCTCCAATGCAAAATCCAGTTTGACATTATATGGATGGTCACTTTCATCAATACAATCAAGACACTTGAAAGGATTCAGTTCAGCTATAGTTGGACCAGCCACTGTAGTTGGAAAGTTGGCTGCACCTGAGTGGAGACAAACTGTTGACCACAGCATCTCAGCTGAAACTGTTTTAGCCATTGGCTCAGGTTGCCATAAAACCAAATTTTTAAAATATTTAAAATTTTGATTGGCTGCAGCTTAAAAAGCTATGCCAAAATTTGCTGAGGTTGAAGGCAGGAAGAATGAGCCCCACTTGAAAAATTTGGGCATGGCTGCAGCTGAGCTGACGCCAGAGAGGGAAGTGGCGGAATCAGTGGAGGTGGAAACCACCAGGCACTTGCACTTTAAATGGTCGAGTTTGAAGCACAAAGGGCAAAAGACGTGGCCATTATTGATGTACACCCAGAATGGTGATCATGGGTGGATATAATTACAGTGTGAGAGAGGGGGGAAATTGTGAGATGGGTGTCACAATGGAAAGGGTGGATTGTCACAAAGGCATGAGGCCCTGCCAGATGACCCACCCCATTAAGAAACACAAAATGAAACATGGGGTCTGCGCTGTAAATGGCCAAACTCTCAGTGAGCTTGTGGAGGTAGCACTTGGGGGAAAGTTGGGAGGGCAACCCAGCGGAATGGACCACCAAAAAGGCCACATCCAGGAGATGTGTGCGAACGGTGGGAAAGAATTTTTCTAAAAATTAATGGCAGCTTAGATGCTGCTATTGTATCAGCCTTAAATGGAAGCTGAGGTCAAAATACCCCTTAAAGGGGAAAAAATCGTTGAAGCCTGCGGGTTTAAACACCACCATGGCCATCTCAATGATGGCCATACTTGCATATTGGAAGAGGTTCACATATTTGACCCAGATGCCAAAATGCAAATTGCTCTGTGGGAGCACCAATGGGCTCCAGAGCACCACCTGGGAACTTGTGAGGTGGTGGGCCAAGTCCTGAGGGGGACATAACGCCCAGTAGCATTAGGGGGGCTATCAGAGCCAGCCTGGGCATGGTTTGGCGGCAGCCAAAATACTCCAGAAGGTGGCGCACCACCACCCCAAGGTGGGGCAGCAGGCGTTGAGAGCATCGACATTCATAAGTATTGGCTCAGTAAAGCATAGATTTTTTTGTATCTTTTTTTTAAAATTTCAGATTGGCTTCATTTTGATGTCAAAGCAAAAGAGAGATCAGTTATTATGTGTACTCTCTTTTACCCGCGCATGGCGCCTAAAAAAATCTATAAAACTAAAACTTTTTAGTACTTATTGGTTTTTGTTATTTTTATATAAGTGGTGAGAAAACCACATAAACTTTTTGTTGGATTCAATGTAAAAAAGCACCAGTGAGCCTTTTCAACACCAAAAATCCAACAAGTGGTGCTCACTACAGGGGGCACCTGTACACCACAAAACAGCTAAAATAATGGAGGCTGAGGTGGTGGTAACCCTTCTGGCCTTTTCTCTGACATTGACCCTAGGATAGCACTTATGAAAAAACAGCTGCCAGTGCTTTGTTTTGCCTTAAAAGCTCGAGCAGTACCCATTTTAACGCCCAGATGTACAAAAACCTCCTCTTTTAAGACAACTTCACACCTGGTGAGGGCAGTATGCCTCCTTCCTTTATGTTTAAGAATTTGCGATGAAAGGAGCAACTGACCATTAAAAAATAAGTACTTATTTCCTATGCTTAAATTACTTAGCTTAAGGAAGAAAGTTCCCCACCATGGTCAACCTCAGCACTTGGGCGGAGGTTAAGCAAGCATTTCTTGAAGAATTTATTTTCAAGCAGAGTTTGCAACAGCAAAAACAGGCCTTTATGTGCCTTAGTCTGCAAGAGGGAGAATTGATTACCTCTTTTGTTTAGCACTTCTACAATAAAGCTCAACCTCTGTTGTTTGCCCAAATGCTCCCTCTCAACAATGTAATTGCGGCTACCTTGGCTGGCTTGGCATCTAATCCCTCCTTGGCGATGTATTTCTCTTCCATAAAGTGCACTTTTAAAAATGTATGAGATATCAAGGAGGCCTTACTAGTGGTGGCTGTTATCTATAAACTTGACCTTACACAAGGATCTCTGAGGTAAGCATCTACGCCACCAATTTAGCCTCTACTACGACTGTTTCCCTCTGATAACTTATCCTGCGTAGTTGCCATCACAAAATGCTTTTTCTTTTTTATAAAGATAGTCAGATGATAATGGCTGTGATGGGGCAGTGCTCCCCTTCGTCTTCAGTTCATAAAACTCAGTTGGTGAAAGCAGTCGTCCCTTAAGCTTTGCCCATCCTTTTCTTCTGAGCAGCCTGCCCTATTGGTTTCAAAGCCTGATCCTAAGCATAAACACCCTTTCTTGGGTGCCAATCGCCTCCACTAACAATGGTTTAAATGACCAGTCACAAAGGCTAAATTGATTGTTTCACAGAAGCTCTTTGCCACTGATTGATCCAATGGCTGGTATAACTAAGTCATCCACCTCCACAACACTATCTCCCTCGTCCTCTCATTAATTTGATTCTAGTATGAAACTTGTCTCCATGAGGCAGAACAAACCCCTACTTTGAAGGTTGAAAATCGAGCTGTGAAAATTTAAACGCCTTCCACAAACGTTAATACAATGGAGGAACGACCCCAGGACCTATCCTGACATAAGGAAACCCTGAATCTAGCTCACCCATTTTGAGCTCCCTCAAATGCATTGATAACCCCTCTGACAACGAATCTGAAAGGGGTGATGAAGATGTTGGTCGTTATGTCCTAGGAACCCCAGGTGAAGTGGAGGTTTCTGACCAATTGAACCTGAAGAGCGTGAATTGGGCTAAGATCCCTTGTCAAACTTATTTTTTGCAAGTGTTGAGGGGTCTCGAGATCATTGACACTGCCAATGACACTAACTAGCTCACTGCCACATTTATCTGATCTACCCAGTGTGTTCATACCCTGCAGTCTATCCAGGAGAAATACCCTGAAACTGCCAAATGACTCGCCTCCACTTTTCATCTAAAGGAGGTCCTTGCCCTTCCCCCCACCTTGGGTGATACTTTAATTGAATTGGAGGTTGTGTTTTTAATAGTGTGAGGGTTAAAGCTATCCTTTAAAATGGGTCCCCATTGAACGTTGTGTCAACCAAGCTCATTAAGAAAATTAAGCTGGCCCCTGACCTCTACTGCACTCAAGGGTTTGGAACTGTGGGCCCAAACAACACCCGCACCATTGAGGCGTACTCTTCTCTGCCCATTCGTTTTGGAAAGCTTCTCTTGTCAGCTCCAGCAGTGGCTTTGACCAATAATACCTACGATTTACTCAATGGAATCCAATTTATGCCTGACTATGTTGGTGTTATTAACTTGAAGCAGAGTATATCTCTGCTTAACTATGAGGTCCCTCTTATTTTGACTAATGATGAGCTCAATAAAAAGGATTATGTTTGTACAGGTGAGTATCCCTCCTCCGCTTTATCTATAAATTACACAACAGCAGGTAGGCATACAAAAACATTGCCTCCATCGTTGGACTCCCTGGAGGGTATCTTTTCTATTCTTGAAGAGGTGGTCATTGTTGCTAGGGAACAAAGTGTAGTTGACACGAAGATTACCATGCAAATCCCATACAACTGCCTACTGCACCTCATTAGCATTGATGGAGTTAGTCCTTTAGAGCCCAAAGTTTTTTCAGGCGTGTTAAACTTCTCCTATCACCAGCCTATTAACCTCCTATCAGGATCTCTCCAAGAAGGATATATGGTGGTAAAAAAGCTTCATGAGATCGTAAGAGGCCTGCTGATACCCATTAAGGACATCTGACAAGTTCATTATTAGGTCTATGGCTGATATGGGTTTACCTGCCGACCGTTCATTATGTACATTGGCTACTGTTCATATATCTAATGAACTAACCCCAGCTGAGCTGGATAAAGTCCACACCCTGCTTTAGTTCTACAGCGACCTTCTTCAAATCTAACAAAGACTATGGGCACATGAAGGGGTAGACTTATACTATTGACGTTGTGGATGCTCAACTCATTTGCTCCAAAGCCTACCGCAACCAAAAGTCGAGGAGCTACAGATCAGACGGTATTCAAACAGACACTGGATGCTGGATTTCTAGTACCATCATAAAACCCTTGGTCGTCCCCGCTCCTATTGATTTAAAAAAATGGATGTCATAGGGTAGTGATGTACTACCACTATTTAAATAACCTCACAAAGAAGTATATTACTCTATCCCTTACATTTTATGATGCTCTGGCCCAACTCTTTGGGTCTAAAGCTTCTCAGCCATGGACTTGGCTAGCAGTTATTGGCAAATGGACCTTTTTCCATAAGACCAGGAGAAATGTGCTCTTATTTGTAATGAGGGTCTCTTCTAACCTACCTGACTACCACAAGGGTTGCATAACGCTCCTGCCACTTTCCAACGGACGATGGATAACATTCTCCAGGATCTCAAAATGATATGAGTGATTGTCTATATTGATAACATCAAATTTTCTCCAAGTCTTATAATGAACATCTCGCACATCTAAAAGAGGTGTTTCAACGCTTGCGGCATCTAACATCAAACTAAAGCATCCAAATGCACATTCTTCTAGAAGAAGCTGGTTTTTCTTGGACACGCCATCTCACAATATGGAATACAACCATCACAAGATAAAGTTGAAGCAATATACAATATGCATTAAAAACCCTTCAAGACATCCAGATTTTCTTGAGCATGATAGGGTACTATAATCAATTTATCCCAAAATTAGCCCAGCTCAGTGAGCCCCTTGTCCGCCTCCTGGCTAAGAACACCCCCTTCCATTGGGGTTCTGAACAGAATGGCGCGTTTAGAACTCTGAATGAGATATTGCAAAAAGAGGAAATATTCCACCTTACTGACTATGAGAAGCCCTTCATTTTGTTCACATATGCCTCTTATTATGCTATTGGAGCTATAATGGCTCAATTGGATAAGCATGGGGTCAATCATCCTGTGTCTTACTTTACCAAAATGCTTTAAAAACTGAGCGTTACTACAGCATCTCCGAGAAAAGTGCTTGTCTGTCCTTCTCGCTGTCAAACACTACTACCCATTCCTCTATGGAACTCCCTTCAAAGTGACCACAGACCACGCCTCTTTAAAGGTGTTGCATAAATATGAAGGACCCCTACAGGGCGGTTGGTACGCTGGGCTCTGAAGCTCCCACATTACATTATGACTATTGAGCATCAGGCAGGAACGCGCCACAAGAATGTAGATGGTTTAGTATTGCTGCCCATTCTTCAATTAGACAATAGTGAAGCTGAGAGGTTACATAATCTCCTCATGAGTCCAGATGCATGGGCTGATAAAGATGAACCAGTAAAAATGATAGTTCACCACTTCCGTAACACCAAGGTGGAAAGTGGGAAGTTGTATAAGAAAGTAAAGTAAATTGGTTGCCCTATATCTGGCTGACATAGAAATTTCCTGTCATCTTAGTCTCACACTATCATGGGACTTGGCGGAGTATGCAAATCTTATGAGTGGTTGAAAGATCAGTATTATTGGTAGGGTATCTTGGAAACCTTAACTGAAGGCTTGGATGCATGCCTAATCTGTAAAAAACAGTCCAGCTTCAAGAACTGATATCAGTATCAACCTATAACGCCCCAACAACCCTTCCACACCAATAGTTTGGACGTGGCAGGTCCTCTCCTTCAGATCACAGGTGTAATCATTATATCTTATTTAGTATTGATCATTTCACCAAATGGGTTGAAGCTGTCGCTCTCACCGCTCAGACTGCTAAAGCCATGGCCGCCTTCTTACACCAATGCATCTTCAATCGGCATGGATGCCCCCTGGTCCTCCTATGTGATAATAAAAAAAGCCTCAAAAGTGGTGAAGTTCCTTGACACCTTCATGGGAGTGCAAAAAATCTTCTCAGCCCCCTATAACCCATCCACAAATGGTGATGTAAAAAGAGTTAAATGAACCCTGGTCTTAATAATCCAAAAAATGGCCAATTCAGACCCTCTCCAATGGTATCTTTACTTACCCAGTGATCTCATGGCCAGCCTAAATAGTTACCATTGCATCCTAAAGATGTCCCCTTTACGTGTGTTTTATGGCTGACAGCCTGGGGTACCAGCTCTACAAGAAAAAGATATTTCTACTGATAGAACTGACCCAGAGCAAGCCATGAAAAAGTTGGCCCAGCACATCATCTAACTGCAAGCAGAGACTATGACTAACTTGGCTAAGACAGTCACTAATGAAGGCCAAGCAAATGAGCTTCGTGTCCTTCTCCCTTCCTTACAAGTAACTGACTTGGCGTTGTATTACCACAATCACATCACTCCTAGAAGTGAGAAGCTAGTCTCTATCTAGTATGGTCCATTTTCAGTCACATACAAGCGGGGGATGAGTACAGTATCAAATCCCTCACTTCTGGATTCACCATCAACCAGGTCCATGGCCGGTTCTTACGCCCTTATTCTCCCCTTACAACTCTAGAAGGTATTAATATCAAACAATTACAAGTTCAATGTAATGATAATAATGGTTCAGAGGAAAATGATACAAATATTGGCCAAAAGACTTTGATCAATTCTTGGTGGATCCCCTCAAATTGGGGTAACACTTACACTAATATTCGGGAAAATAAATTGAGTTTGGGAGGTCAGATTACACCAAATTGTCAGCCAAATTCGAGGAGTTCATCAGAGGCTCCTCCCCCAGTCTCTTCTAGTTTAGTACAGGTTACACTGCGGAAACTGGCCCCTTTTATAGGGTCAGAGCTGGTTCAACCAAATGCAAAATTTTTCAGCCCATTTATTGTATCAAATTCGTAAAACCATTATCTAATGGACTAGTCCTTCCTGCTTCTTACCCTCAAATTGTATTCCGCCCAAATGAGGCGATTTCAAGAGATACAATAGGTCAACAGCTCATATTACCTAATATGGACTTTACTAAGAAATACAAACTTTGAGCCTCAACATTTTTAAATATTATTATCGACTTATTAAGTGTGTTCTCTCTTTTACCCCATGCAGCGCCTTTTTTAAATCTATAAAACTAAACCTTTTCAGTAGTCTCTAGCTTTTGTTATTTTCATATAAGTGGTAAAAAAAGCCCCTAAATTATATTGTTAATTTAAGGTAAGCAACAGAGAGACTTTTCAACTCCAAAAAACCCAAGAACCATTAAAGATGAAAATGCTGAATACCGTTTTTTCTTGGAATGCAAATTTTAGTTAGCACAGTATAGCTGGAAATTCTGGAACATTTATTGGAGAAGTTGTTGCCCAAGGAACAATACGAGATTTGAGATTGGGTAGCTCTGGATTTTAGAATTTCAGACTAAAGTGAAATCCTAGTACTACTGGTTAATCCAAGTGAAAAACAAATGAAATTGGAGAAAACCAAGTTATTGCATTTGTGCATTTAATCCAAATGGCTGAAATCAGAGAGATCTCTGACTGGAACACTAACAGAGATGGAATAACTAGTGGATGCTGCCAACAGCATTAATATAATGGTTAGTTAAGAGCATTTGGTTGAGTTGACAGAACATCATCAGTATGATGTACTATAGTTATTTACATAATAAAGGGTGATTTATGCCTAGGATGATCATGACCTTGGATGCTCTAAAAATGTGTTTCATGAAAGTGCACTGGGGAATACCACTGATTTTAATGAAACCTGTCCACTGATCCAAGGCTGCTTAAGCAGTAGTCAGTGAAGAAATAAGTAAATTGATTGAGTATGGGCTACTCTTCCCTTTGTCAAATCCATGGGCTAGTCCAATCCTTATTTTGAATAAAAAGGGCGGATCAAATCAAGTGGTGATCAACTATTAAAAGTTTTATAAAAACACTAAAAGGATCAGTATCCGCCGCCAAGAAAAGATTATGCTCTTGATCTCCTAGTAGAAGCCAAATTTTTAAATAATGTGAGATTGGGGTATTGGCTGATAGACTTTCCAGAAGATCAATAGAAGTATGCGATAACCACTTCAAAAGGGTTATACAGCCAACAAGAATTACCAAGGGGTTATGTAACGTGCAGGCTACTATAAATATTGAGATAGATTTCATCTTGAATGTCCCAAAGTTGTCTTGCATTTTGTGTTTTTGAATAATATTAATGTTTTAAGTAGGACATTTACCAATCGCCTTAAACACTTGAAAGTAGTGTTTAAATGACTCATAATGGAAAAGTTGAAGATCAAACTGAGAAAACACTCCTTACATGAAAGAGCTTAAATATTTAGGGTTTGTTAACAAACTCTGGAGGATACCAACTGTAGCTGCAGAAAATAATGACCATTGAATGGTTGTCAGTCCCAAGAGTGTTGGGACATACAAGTCTTTCTTAGAATGATCAGCTACTATTCAAATATCAAGTAATTTTGCCATAATTTGTTGAGCACATTCACCTAATGAAGAATCCAAAAAAGGATATGAGTAATGGGGATACCATAGAAGCGTTTGATGAGCTCAGAAGATATCTTATGCCTTGCCCTATCTGAAGTAACCTATAAATTTAATTAGGAGTTTATAAATCAGAAGGATGACTTGCTAAAGACAATTGGAGCCATTTTAATTCAAGTCAATAATGACAGGGAAGATCATACAATGGCATATACCAGATAGACATCGATACTATCAGAAAGAAACTACATCATGATGGAGCGCAAATGCCTCACAGTGATATAAGCCTGCAAACAAAGATAAATGTAAATTCATGAGACAAATTTCAAAGTTGTGACTGACAACTTATCTCTACGCTGGTTACATAATCCAAAAGAACCAGAGGGGCGACTGGCATGATTTGTTCTGAAGCTGCAAGACTACAATCTCAAGACTATACTTTGAGCAGGAGCAGCCCATCAGAATGCTGATGGATTTTCAAGATTACCTACCATTCAAGTTGTGTCCTTCAAGAAGATGAACTATTCCAATGAATTGAAAGAAATATTGGGGATAAGCCCTAGGAGATTTAAAGCACTCTGAAGAAAGTGATGTGTTGGAATTTCAGATGACCACATAATCCAACCTTTTAACATATTGACAAATTTGACAATTAAGTTATAATCATATAGGATCAGCAACAGCAGCTGACTGATGAGATTATTGTCGGGCATCATCCCCAATGATACTAGAGGTTGCCAACTAATGAATTATAAATTGGGCATCATACCTGATGATATTAGAGGTCGCTGACTGATAAGATTATTGTTGGCAATCATCCCCAATGAACCAAGCAGTAATTTAATTAAGAGCAACACCCAATAGTCAAATTGTAATGAATTGTTCAGAGTGAAATGAATGGGGAGTCATTAGAACTACCAAAGCTTTTGAACTCCAGAGGAAGAGAGTAGAATCATCATCAGCCAAAACAATTGGTTTCGAGTTCCTAATACCAATTATTTGATTGCCAAACACTTGAGGATTACATTGCCTAAAGAAACATAAGGCAATGGTACCCAACGAATTTTGGTGCCTAACAAATTGAGGGTCAAACCTGTATAGGAGCACAAATAATTCCTATCAGACAGCTGAAAAGTTGTGTGCCGATTCTAACTATAAAAATCCCCAAATTTTTTTAAATAAAAGTAGATAAAAACTTGCTAATAGCTTAGTTGTTTTACATTGGTTGTTTAACATTACTCTTAAGAGAAGAGTGCAAGGATCAGATATCATTAGGTCGGTTTTATCAAATCTCTGCTTGGCTCAGCAAATAGAGAATATGGAAATTGTTCCCTACCAGTAACAAAATATCCTCAAGAGGAAGAAGCATCTGTCTAGCGTTGGACAAATCACTCAACGTGGCTTTTGGGCAATCAATTCTAATAATAGTCTTCATACTATTATTGCCCCAGTTTATCTACTTCAATCAAACAATCAACGCAAGGATCCACGAATCTTTGCAGTTGAAATTTAGATCTAGAAATGAGTAACCAATCAAGCCCAAGATTTTAACATTGATGCTCACTACATGGGGTAGTTGAGTTGTCAAAAGCCAATTTAAATAAGAATGCCTTATAAGGAAAAGCTTCAGAAGCTCTGGACAAATTGCTAGCCGTCAATCAAAATGTGCTCCATTCAGCATCTCAAGCTGAGGTTAGTACTCTAGAGGAGCTTGTGATCAAGGCGGAAGAGATGCTCAACCGATTAGGAAATGGTGAATAACGACCTGTTGAAAATTTGCCTCCTTGAAGCGGAAAGAGGATGAACTTGTTAAAGAAATTTCATTCCAAAAAACTGAATGGGAAGCAGATTTAGAACACATCCGTTGGTTTCATGAGGAGATGGCGAGAATGACAAAGCATATTGTTGAATAGGAGAAACACAAATATGTTTGTGAGCAATTCAAGGCAAATGAGGCCAATGAAAAGGCATGCAAAACTCCAAATGGGAAGACCTCTCCGCTCCTAAATATACGCAAACCATATTCTGGTGTGCCAGAAATGGCTCCTGAAGCCACTCCTATGGCTTCTCGAGTAGCTTGGCAAGGATCTTCTATGAGCGGAGTAACTGAGGAATCTTGAAATATGCCAAAATTGCCCGCCTTTCACAGGGATAACACCCCAGCGTTTTTCCACTTGTTTGAGATGATCATGTTTGGTTATGTGGACCATCAAAAGCAGTGATTATAATAAAACTATGTTTAGCACTGACTGCCAGAATCTGATGCTACCACACCTCAATGGGACAACTGGTCATATGTGGAAGCAAAAGCTGCCATTATGTTGAATTTTAAAAGCCCTACTCGGATGGCAAATTGTAAACAAGAGTTCATGGGTATACAATTCCGCAAAGATGAGACCCTGGCTAGTTTTTCCGACTGAATTTACTAAGAAGCTCAGATCTTGGCAGAGGCAAAAGTGCTAAATGACTTTGATGCACGCATAGTCATGCAGGCGGCGCTTCAGCCCTACCGCAAATTGCATAGGATTATGGCAGCAGCACTAGTAACTAAAATAACGACCTCACAGATGGTGGACCATCTGAAGATGTTTGAGAGCAACTTTTGACGCACACAATCAAATTTTTGATAAAATTTTAACTGAAAAGATGTAACTATGGTATAATTAGAAGATGAAATTCCATAAAACATTAAAAAAGCCGTTAATCAGCAGAATCAAGTCATAATGGGGAAAAACCCCAATGTATCAAATAGCAGGATAAATCAACAAGACACTATTGGAAAAATAAATCGACAGAACGTTTTTCCACCCAATTTATGAAGAAATCACAACAATTTGCTAATGTTGTGATTCTATAAGATGAGGATGAAACTGGCCAAAATTTGGGAAAAGGCCTTGCAGTCTAGATGCGGAACTATTTAGCACTGCAAGTGAACCTGTTCCGCCAGATAACTACATGGAATAAAGTTGTTGGCAGGACCAGCTCAGGTTGCAACTGGGTCCATAGTGATAAGTCCTGAGGCATTAGTTGAGATCAGAAAAGAAAGGCGATTAATATAGAGAATAGTGGATGAAGTCAGTTCATCTAAAATTAGTCAATTAATGGGAAAGGCAATGAATGCCGATAAATATGATCAGATCCAGATGACTTTAGCAAAGAAAGATGTTACCAAATTATCTGTGTGAGTAGTAGATCATTTACAGATCTATTGGCAGAAAGAGTCAAACGTTCAAATTAGCAAATAATGCTGAGAAATAGGATCAAATTGAGAAGTGATCAACTATCACCAACTAAACAAGATCCCTAAAAAAGACTCCTATACACTGCCTCAAATTGATGATGTGCTTGATTGCCTGGGGGAGGCAAAATACTTTTCAGCTATGGACCTGATTTTGTACTATTGGCAAATTGATTTGCCAAAAGAAGATCAGGAAAAATGTGTGATAATTCCCACACAAGGACTTTACCAGTTGACCAGAATGCCCCAAGGTTTATGCAATGTGCTGTGACTGAGGAAAAGTCATTCAAATATTTATGGGTTGAAAGCTGCATTACTGCCAATATTGTATTCATCAGTAGAACCATATTTGGGGATGAGTGCTGAACAATATCTATCCTGACTGACCAATACTCTGATTGAATTACAATCTAAGGCATTTAAAATGACAATGAAAAGAATCAACACAAAGGAAACAGATGACCATAATCAATCTACGTTAAGAGAATACTATATGGGCAATAGGGTAGCCTATTGCAATACCCATGGGTTTTGAGGAAAAATAAGTTGGACGCCCTGTGGATGGGGGCGTTTAACATTATCACCAATTCAGAGAATGATGCCTATAAAATCAAGAATATTAAAGATGGGTGAATAGTCAATAATTCCACACAAAATACTTAAAGTTCTTAGGCTTAAAAATATAAATTTAAAAAAAGTTAAGAATGATAAAAAGATGAAAAATAGTATAAAAAACTAAAAAAAATATTAAAAAACTGATTTTATTTTGAGCAGCGATGCATCTATTGATATTCCCACCTACTGAGCATGAAGGAAGGAAAAGATAGTGATAGGCACAAATTCTGAGCGTTTGGTAGGGATAAGATGGGCTGAAACTAGATCTGCTGGAATAGTCCCTATCAACAAGATGTTGAAACCCGTCCTGGGGTTGGTACATATGGCAAGGTGTTAATAAACCCATCCTGGGGTTTGTACAGGTTTACTATGGAGTCAAAGAAACCCCCCTGGGGTTGGTACAGGCGGCAAAGTGCCAATGAGACCTGTCCTGGGGTTTTTACAGGTAGAACAGTTGATATTTTAGCAAGGATGCGAAGATGGGACTGGCGAGGCATGATGTCATGGGAACAGCTCTTGAGAAGAGGTGGCAACGGGTAGCAACCAAGGATAAGAAGACATCAAAAATGAGCAGAGCATATGGGCGTTGAGTGCAGGAAGAGCTGCACTCCACCGAGGACATAGAGATATAAAGAACCAAATATGAACTCAAGCTAAGGCGGATACCATCACCAAGGGTTCTAACTTCTATTGGATAATCTGGTCAATAGGGGGATATGTTGGAATTTCAGATGACCACATACTATAACCTTTAATAGATTAACAGCTTTGATGATTAAATTATAATCATATAGAATTGGCAACCGCAGCCAACTGATGGGATTATCGTCAGGCATCATCCCCAATGATATTAGAGGTCGCTGACTGATGAGATTATTGTTAGCAATTATCCTCAACAAAATCAAGCAGTAATTCAATATGGGAGCAACACCCAATAGTCAAATTTAGGGAATTGTTCAAAGTGGAACAAATGTTGAGTCATCAGAACTACCAAAGCGTTTGAACTCCAGAGGAAGAGAGTAGAATCATCATCAGCCAAAACAATTGATTTTGAATCCCTAATACCAATTGTTTGGTCGCCAAACACCTGAGGATTACACTGCCTAAAGAAACATAAGGCAAAAGTACTCAACGAGATTTGGTGCCTAACACTTGAGGGTCAGACCTGTATAGGAGCATAAATAATTCCCATCAGACAGCTGAAAAGTTGTGTGCCGATTATAACTATAAAAATCCCCAAATTTTCTTATATAAAGATAGATAAAAACTTTCTAGTAGCTTAGTTGTTTTACATTGGTTGTTTAACATTACTCTTAAGATAAGAGTGCAAGGATCTTATATCCTTAGGTTGGTTTTATCAAGTCTCCGCTTGGCTCTGCGAAAAAAGAATAGGGATTGTGTTCCCTACCAGTATCAAAATATCTTCAAGAGGAAGAAGCATCTTTCTAGCGTTGGACAAATCACTCAACGTGGCTTTTAGCAATCAATTCTATTAATAGTCTTCATACTATTATTGCCCCAATTATCTATTTAAATCAAACAATCAACGCAAAGATCCACGAATCTGTGCAGTTAGAATCTTGGTCTAGAAATGAGTAACCATCCAAGCCCCAGATTTTAAAATGATGAAAAATAATAAGGTGAAGACAGACAACTGTATAATTGATTAATGGAAATTTACTTTTTCCTTATACCTTTGGGATGATCAGATCTTATTTAAACCACGTAAAAATTCATAGGGCATGGTGGCCTAAGTGAAATAAAGGAATACAACACCAGTACTTTTACTAAGAATCAATCATCTATGACGTCATGGATTAACTAGCCTGTTTCATGGAATGTCAACTCCACAAGCCCCTACAAGAATGTGATTAGATAGCATAAAGTACGCCCTGGGTTTGATTGGCACATGGTGTCAATAGAAAAGATGGGACCCTTGAGTGTTAGTGTTGGGGGAGTAAAGTACATTATGGTTGAGATAAGCCACTAACCAGATGGGCCATGATGAAAGTCTTTAGAATGATAGGTGCAAGAAGCAGTATGATATTTATACTGGACCAAGCAGCATACTGGCTTTGATGCCCACACGTATTACTCAGTGATAATGGAACCAACTTTACATCCTACATGATCATAATACTATATGAACTAATGGGAATCTAAGGAGTGGTGACTGTTCCATACCATCCAGAAATGAATGGAATTGGTAGAGAGAGTTATGAAACTCTGGCTGCAACGATGAGGGAATTGGGAGTGAGGAAAGCCTCCACTTGGAAACTTTATCTGAGTTCAGTAAATTTTACATACAATATCAATTATCATAGAAAGACAGGAAAGATGCCATTTAAACTCTTTTATGGACAAAGAACCACACTATCACCAATAAATTATTAGACTGTGAAACCAGCTTTGGTGATGAGCTCAGAGCAATTTTTACCTGAATGGTGAACATCATGATTAAATTGCAATCACAGTAATTCAACACAAGTGTTTAAGAAAAGAAATTTTAGCAATGAAGCAGGACAATCAAAATTGACCAGCGCTTAAAGAGTACCATATGGGATATAGGGTAGCATATTGCGATACCCATGGATTTTGAGGAAGAAACAAGCAGACGCCTTATGGTCACGTCCACTCAAGATTATTGCCAAGATGCTGACAGAAGCCTATATTTTAAAACATCATCAATGGTCATATAGTGAACTGGGCCAATACCAAATACTTAAAGTTCTGGATTAAGAGAATATATATATATAAGAAAATTAATATAAAGGAAAAAAGTTATAAATTAAATACTAATATAAAAAACATGAAACAAATATCTAATATAAGGAGATTATTTTTTGAGAAAATAAGAAAAATTTGAGAAATACATGAGTAATATAATTTTAATTATTATTTTTTAGCTTTATCAAGAGTATAAGGAGATTATCACCTTCTGTGGTCTTTCAGGGAAAAGGTAAATGGCTATGATGGCTTTAGTGAAGAAGTATCAAGAAATCTTGGCAGGATTAGCTTATGTTAAAACTAGGTCCACTATGAAGAGGCATGAGGAAGGAAAGTTAGAAGATCTGCTCTTATTGAAACTGTAGAGCCCATCCTGAGGGGATACAGAAGCTAAGAATTCACTAGGAATAATGACTGAGAAGATCCTTGTATGGTGTAGAGCAATAAGCCTGAGCTGGAGAAATACAGATTTTCCAGAACAAGTTATCATAAAGTTTAACTAATTGTAGTCCCTGTGGCATGGTGCCATGGAACCGCGCTTGAATGATGTGGCATCAAGAACAAGACAAAGATGAATTACGCTAAGGAGAAGGGGCATAAAGAGATGCATTGATAAAGAAAAAGAAGATTGACTATGAAAAATAATTTAAACAATGCTGGCTGATTCAGGCCCTGGAACGAAGCAGCGTCTGCCTATGAGAATTTTATATTTGCTGGACAATCTGATCTAGCTGGTTATGTGTCAGGATTTTAGTATGACTACATCATCCAATTTAATTAATTATATTTTGCTTTATCCAGTGGATGTGGTTCACTGTAAACCCATATTGGATGTGGAAATTTCATTTCATATGGTAATTATAGTTGGGTTTTTTATTTATTATAGGATGTTAATTAAATCATTAGGATTTGAATTTTAAATAATTCAATTTATGCCAACCAAGGGATGGATATTACAAATACTTGATGAGCAAAAGAACTGAACAAATGGAACAAACAAAACCAAAAACAAGACCTTCAACCAAGCGGGGAGCAAGATACCATAAACCCACCATGGAAGAGGTTGAGGGGGGTCTGGAAGCTCTTCTACAAACATATTCTTCATGTCAGAATCAGTATAGTTGTAGTAAAAAACAAAAGCGGAGAGCCAGGGCATTAGGGCATCAGCGTGGTGGGGTGGATGATGGTGAGAAATTGGTTCTCATCTTCAATTTCATCTTGGAAGATATCTTCAACTAACTCCGCTAGATGATTGTCAGCTTGAAGGAGGGCTTTAAGGAGTTGATCAAAATTAGTTATATTTTGCCAGGTGATTTTAGCAGATGGGTCAATATCTGCTAGTTTCACCACATGCATGACAGCAGCTTTGGCATCTTTAAACAATTTAATGATTTCAACTCATGCTGCAACAGAGAAATCACGGGAAAGTTGAGTGTGGTCAGCCCTTGATGATATTGAAAAAAACTGATTGGGCCACTGCTTTTTGTAGGTTTGGGCAAGGGGTGAGGCCACTGCTGCTAAGGTAAGCTCATGGTCACTTTAGTATGGGATGGCATTGGGTTTTGGAGTGAATCGATTGGTGGGATTTTGTCAGATCAGAATTGTAAACTTTTTCCCAATCATAATCAAGTTGGCTGAGAAGATCACCAAATTCCTCATTTATGATAACGTTACCTGGATCTTCAATCTTGGCCAATAGATCACATATTTTGTTCACAAACATAGTGGATGAAGAATTTGGGTGAGTAGGAGTAAAATGGGCTTCTTGGGTGCCAATAGTGGTACAGGCTTGACTCTGATTGGTGTGGGTGGAATTTGGTGGGTTAATGTGGGCGGATGATTTGGTGGGCGCCAATTTCCCAATCTGGCCCATTGAATGAGAACGTTGAGTAGGACGGGCAACAAAACGCCCCATATAGAATCCGCTGAATATGGCTCAGAAGCCACATTAGAGAAAGTAGCTCGGGACAGGATTTTTTTAATGGTCAAGTCCAAAACAAAGGGTACAAATCTGGCGACCATTATCCAATCAAGTCCAAAAGAAATTCTTAGCCGCCTCTTTGATACAAGCATGTGGGATTTGTTGAGCTATGGCAGGGTGATGTAGGATTATGGTGGCAGTGGCTCAAGCTGCAGCAAGGCACTCTTCACCAGAAGGAATGGCTAAGACTAGGTTGGGCTGTGTCCTATAAGCCAGAAGCCCCACCATCAATTGATCTAAAAAATCTGGGGTTGGAGGTGATATGGGAGGGATGCAAAAGACACCGCCAATGTTGTATCTGAAGGAAGGCGAGTATGGGTAGTAATGATGGGAGTATTTTTTTATAAATAAGGGGAGTTAAAGCTGTTGCAGCAGCGTCCTCCTCCATCTGGAAGCTTATGTCAAAATAGCCCTTAAATGGGCGAGAAATCAATAAATCCAGCTGGCACAATTGCAGCAGTAAAGAAATCAATAATTGCCTTGTCATCATACAAGAATAAATGCCCATATTCAATTCATAGGCAAAAACGGATAGTGGAATGAGAGAGTGTGAGAGGATGGAGCGAGAAGGGTGGATATGCGCCAAGTGGATTGCTAAGTCCCTTGGGGGGACAATATAACTGGAAGAAGATGACATGCTATCAGACCCCATGAAAATGCGTTTTTCTGCTAGGTAGAAAACGCTATATGATGGAGCACCACTACCCTACATTGGAGCAGCTGGCGGTGGATTTACAGAAATTTTTAGGAAAATGGGTGTAGCCAGATGGCGGTAGTAAAATAAACACTTTTTTATAAAATTCTCTCAAAGTGAGATTGAGTGTAAAGAAAAGATATATTAGGATTCAATACCACTGAATTAACTATGTTCCATCAAGGATGATTCCCAACAATGTTTTACAAGTGGTTCAACTATTTTTTAACAATTAATAAATTGATTAACTTGTATGAATTTATCATTGTTTGTTTCTAGATTATAGGTTATTGGTAGTTTCTTGGCGCTGACAGCGCAAAAGTTGGTAGCAACTTGCAGGTTATTTTAGTGGCCAAAATGACCTACTGTTAATGAGTAAAAGGTCCCGTTAACATATCAAATTGCTAGCTTAATAAAAAATTTGATGGGGTTGAGTAAAAGTTGGGATATATTTTTCCAATACTCAACCTAGAGGGGTAATGTTCTAGTTTGCAGTGAAATCTGACTATAAGAGCGAAGTAATTACCATTTTTTGAATGACACTTGAGGACTAATTAATCAGTGATGAATGACATTCCTATTGGGGTGCCAACAGAAGAGTCAGCGTCAAATGTACCTAAATAATTACTTGTTTATTAATAAAGCGAAAAAACAATGTATCATAGATATTTATACTGTTATACGTAATATGTGTTTTTCTCTTGGGAGTAAACTTGGATTAATACTTTTCCTTTGTCTATACATTTTTTCAAGCCTTTCAGATATCTTGTTACAAGGGAGGAAAGGAGAAGTCTCCTAATTCCAGAAGATGCAAAATATAGAGTAAGAGATAAAAGGATAATACTTCTCTTCTCTGAATTTTTAAGTATTTTATGTATCATAAGGAAGTGCTGTATCGCCTGTCTAGTGTTAAAGACATTTGCAATTTGGTTGTCAAGAGCCAACTAGGACAATTGTCTCCATACTATCATCAACTTGTTCCTTTATTATATCAACAATATATCAAAGTAAACAAGGCGGGTCAACCTTGGGACAAATATATTATGCTGAGTTCTTTTTAGACTGTGCTGATTTCAAACTTATGTCAATCATACCCTGACCCATAGTGGAGCAGGAACCACCCCACTATGCTACCACTCCTCATATCAACAATATATTCAACGCACAAATTTAATATTTTCAGTAGATATAAGTGTTGACAAACTGTTTTTTGACTAGAAAATAAAAATAGTTTGGCTGAGAATAACTCCAATTTTTAAATATACAAAATGCCTACCCAATTCTCGGTGGTTTCAGGCCTCTTAGAGTATGGTGATTACTCCGTCTCTTCGGCCAAAAAGGCCCACAATTAATGAAAGAATTATGCTGAATTACTGGAAAAATCAGGGAAGCTATTCAGAGTTCTCTCTGTGTCTTACAACAATTTTTACTGCAAGCTCCAGCATGGAGACAAGGCCCTTTTATAGGCCTTGAGATGGTCACACCAGGTGAAACAATTTTCCCCATGGTGATTGGCTCAAATAAATCAAAACGTTACTTCATGGCTTTATTTTACCAACTCTTGACCCTCCATTGGCTATTCAGACAAAGTGACGCGATGTTCAAGAGATCCAATAGATGAACCATCATATTTCCTATATAGGCTTGAAGCTAATAATGAATTATTTGACTATCTCACTTCAAGCCTCAATTTTAATTAATTTTTAAGCTGTGAGAATGTATAAGTGTTGCTTATTAACCCACTCTCTGCTACTAATAAGAATTTTATAAAAAACCAACCTTTACTACAAGTTTTAAGGTTTAAAATTGAATTAATGGTGATATACCACCCTTTCCTTAATTTTAGCAGTTGAGTTAAAAGCTTCTTTTGCCTAATTTTTGAAATCAGGGGCTATTCATTACCTGCAAGCCTATTAACAACCCTGATTCCAACAAGTGGTGCTCACTACAGGGGTAGTACATTACAAAAAATGCTCAAAATGGAAGGTGTTGGGGGAACTAACCCTTAAAAAACTCTCCGCTGCTTCTGACCCCTGTCATGAAAGTGGAAAGTTAAGTTTAGACTGACCTAATTATGAAAAGTGCTGATGCACCCAAATGACAAGTCAAAATTTCAGAGGCTCTGTTGCTTGAACGACTGATTTTAAAACGAGAAAAAAAATCTGCCAGTAGGCTCTCATAGGCCATAATTTTGTAATAAACCTAGCAACAAACCAGCCAAACACATCCTCAAGGCCCGTGGGTCATTGAAATAAGTGCGTCAAAATGGAAGGTTTAAATTTGATAATAAGGTTGGTCTTGGAAATTGGGATTTACTGAAAAGTGAAAGATAGAAAATCAATTAACAAATTCCTCAGTGTGTTATGACTGATTAAATAGTGGTCAATTTGGGAGTAACATATCAAAGCTTGGTATTGGGGCCCTTAAAATTTGTCCTAAACTGGCGAACTTTGAGGGAGAGAGGATATAATAAAAAACCTAATGGGAATTGACAAAAAGATTTAGTGGTGGGCCGAATTACCACCAATTGGTCTCAGATGCCCAAATTTCAGTTTTTCATTTTTTTCAATGGTTAAAACAATAGCGTCTCACCCAACGGACAATGGGAACCTCCCAGGGCCACCCCACATAGGGGCGGTCCCAAGAGATTAAAGACAGGTTCAGGATACCCAACCTGCCCATACCTGGTTGATTGATTGTCCATTTAGCCAAGAGGGATTTTTTAAGTGATGCTAATGTGAGAAGTGAAGGTTTGAGTTAACAACAACATCCAATGATGCCCTAACGCCATTGGTAAACATTGCCACATTTTTGATATTGAGTATTATTGATTTAACAGGTACAAGCTCGCTGGGCGTTGTTTTTAAAAAGTTTTGAAGGAAGATTCTGAATCAACCCACATCATTTCTCAGTGGCTGAATGCCACTGGAGAGTGTGACTGAGGATTCAACTTCCAATACTCCATTACTTGAATGTGCACGCACGCTGGACCTCAACACCATAGGAGTAAACTTTCCAGATATATCGGCACAAATTTCTTCAATTTGCCATACTGATTTGGCAGAAGAAATTGTATAACCTGTGAAGAATCTTCAGAGGTATGGCTGTCACCCAACGCTCATCTACTTCATTACTGAGATCACCCTGCGTAATGAGAGTTACAGCAGCCCTCTTAAGGCCCTTATTGGTGGGGAATGAGAACACCACCCAATCTAGGCAGAGGGAACACTCCCAAGGACTTACACTCCTGGATGGTTGCCCTTGAACAGCAACTATCCAACTTTTTATCACGCCTCAAAACTCGAATAGCGCACTTTTAAAACCCCTTTCAAGACAAATTTAACCCTGGTGAAGGGTAATATTGCTTCATTTATATATGTCTACGAATCTGCCATGGAAGGCGCAACTGACTAACAAATATTCAAGAAAATTCTACCTCTCCTAAGTTGCATGGCTCAAAAAGTGATGATACCACATATGGACACTCAGAAAACATGGGCGGATGTTAATGATGCCTGACTGATGAATTTGTCTCAAAGCAAAGGTTTTGAGGAAAAAGAAGGCCTTTATGTGCCTCAAAATAAGAAGGGAGAATTACTCACCACTTTTGTTAATTGATTTTCTGGTGAATCTCAGCCTCTAGTACTTGCTAAAATGATACCTCTTGATGATGCCCTTGCTGCCATTCTAACTGGTTTAGCTTCTTACCCTTCCATTGCATGGCATCTTAGATCCATTTAGAAACCAAATCTGTACTATTCATGATATCAAGGACACGCTGATAGAGGTTGCAGATATCTATAACAATGAGGCTACTTCAGGAGTTGAGTCAAATATTCAAATCTTCACCATTGAGGACTCCTCAACTATATCGCCGCAAAAGGAATCCCAGATGATCCCTATTGCCCTACCTGTACTGCTTACTACCCCAAGACCAGCAGCTAAGCGGCTCAAAGGTGATCTCTCTTCGCCCAGCCAGCCTGAGGTTCTCAGGCTAGTAAATGTCATGTAAATAGCAAGGTAAATTAAGACTAACCTACAAAGCTGAGTGCTGAAGCACCAAATGACAAGTTCAAATGCCAGAGGCACTGCTGCTTGAGCAACTGTTATGAGTACAGGAAGGAAATTCTCTGCTGAGTGCCCATACGCCATAGTTGTGTATAAGAACTTAGTGAAAAACCAGGAAAACATGGCCCCACAGCTCATGGGTTATTAAAATAAATGAGTCAGAAAAGGTAGTTTGAATTTAAACATAAAAGAAACTAGAATTGGGAAATAAATTTCTTTATTAGAAATGTAAAGAAGAAAATCAACCGTCAAATTTTTCAGTGTGCTATGACTGATTAAGTAGACGATTGGTTTAAGGAATATAACTTATAAAAGCTCAGGATCTGGGCCCTCAAAATTATGACCTAAAATGGCAAACTTTAAGTAAGGGCTGAAATAAGATCAAACCTGATTGAAATTGACATTAAAAGAGTCAGCAGTGGACTGAGTTTCTACTGATTTGGACTTAGATGCCTGAATTGCGGTTTTAGCATTTTTTGATTGCTAGCATGATGGCATCACACCCAACAGCCAACGGGAACCTCCCAGGGCCACCCCACATAGAGGCGGTCCCAAAGGTTGGGAACAGGTTTGAGACACCCAACCTGCCCTCACCAAGTCGCTTTAAAAACTATTTGGCCAAGCGGGATTCTTTGAGCAATGATCCCGATATGAGATTGGTGGATTCTGAGTTGCTAACAACCTTTAACAATGACCCAATGCCATCGGTAAATTTATCCGCAGCTTTGCTTCAAGCATTCTCATCTTAGTAGGTACAAGCCTGTTGGACATTGTTTTCAAAGTTTTGAAGGCGGATTTTCATTTTTGAAAACAACATTTTCCAATGACCTGATGTCATTGGTGAGAGTTGTAAAAAAAATGATCTTGAACACATTTATTTTTGCAGATACACGCCCCTAAAGCTCTGTTTTTAATAGCTTTGATGCTGTTTTCAAATCAACACCATTGTTTCTCAGTGGCTCAATGTGACTGGCAAGCTGACTGAAAATTCAACCACTAATAATCCATCACCTGAATATGCGCGCCCGTTGGGCCTCGTTGCATGGGTGTAGGTTTTTCAGACATTTCAGTGCAAATTTTCCTCAATTTTACTTTCTAATTTAGCTGAAGAATTTGCAGGTACAGGCGGGGAATCTTCAGAGGGATGGCTGTTACCCAACGCTCATATACTACTTTGCCGAGATCAACCTGCATGATGAGAGTTACAGCAGCCCTCTTAAGACCCTTCTTGGTGGGGAATGAGAACACCACCTAATCTAGGCAGAGGGGTCATTTCCCTGGACTTAAATTACCCTCTCCTTTTGCCAAAGGGGGGGCGCCACTACCAGTAAATTTTTTAGAAATCCACATTCTTGTGGGCTTTAGGTGCTTTAATCATCATCAAAGCAGCAATTTTTGTGGGAGGACGAGGAACCTCTAGGTGGGAGACATCGAAAGCCTTTATTAGCTCAGAAAAGTTTTTGCAATTGTGAGCTCTAACTCAACTATTCTCAAATGCCGGATAGCCTTTCCAAGCAATGAGATATTGAACTAATTGACAAGATTTTCAGGAATCCAAGATGGCCTTCACTACAACCTCCTCTGCATCCTGATCACAATAATCTCAGGACCTGAGGGAATTGCCCCCTTGAATGGGGATAACTGAGAGACATGAAAGATTGAGTGTTGATTCCAGTGAGGTGACAATTTCAACTAGAAAGAGCCATTACCTAAATCTTCCTCCACCAAGTGGGGACCTGAGAATTTACTTGCAAACTAACTTGAGGGCACCTGCATTTGCAAATGGCACATATTGAGCATGACATATGAACCAACCTTAAAACATGGTCTGGGAGCTGCTTCCGATCTGCAAACTGTTTATATTCACTTATGGCCTTAGCTAGATGCTCCTAGACTAAGGACTGCGTTGTCCAGATATGATGGGTATGGTCGGCGGCAGCTGGTATCTTTGGGCGAAGGCATGGGCCAACTGGAATGAGGGGCTTACCCCAAGGTCGCTTCATATGGGGAATATACAGTGAAGGCATGCGTTCCGTTATTATATGCAAACTAAGGGAGGGGGAGATCATCATCTCAGGTATCCAGGGAAGCAGCCGCATAGCAGCGCAGGTACTGCTCCAGGAGCTGATTGACTCATTCAGTCTGGCCATTGGATTGGAGGTGGTACGCCATGGATCAACAGGGAGTAATTTTCAAGTCTGACAGAAGCTCATTCCAGAACTGTGCTGTAAACTGGGGCCCACAATCGCTGACAATCTCCTGCAGGAGAACAAACATAGAGAATACTTGGAGCATATAGAGACGGGAAGTTTCAACTGAAATGTAGCTGAAGAGCATGTGATAAATAGAGCAAATTTTGTGAAATGATCGACCACCACCATCACCACAGTAAACCCATTAGAAAATGGAAGTTTGACAATAAAATCCACGGACACCAATGTCCATGGGCCCTCAGCCTGCTGTAAAGGGTGAAGAAGACCATTTCTTACCGACAAATCTGACTTGGCCCATATACAAGTGACACAATCAGCGATCCAGGCTGGTACTTTCTTTGAAAAGACCAACCAATTATAGGTACACTTGATTAAGTTGATACAAATCTTACTACCAGGATGGTCAACTGTGGGGGTCATGATGAGCCTGAATCACTTCAGCTCAAAGAAGAGGAGGGATCCACACACATGACTAAAGATGAATGAGGCCCTCAACAAAGGAATATAGGGAATGTTTTGAAACTAGGAGGGATAACCGCTCCAGAATGTCCATGCCTTCTGGACAGACCATTTGGGCTGCTAAGACTCATGAATTAGAGGCGCGCCAGGATTCAAGTCCACTGATGAGACCATGAGAGGTACAATGGATAAAGACTTTAGTAGGAATAATTACTGTGACCAGATCCGCCTGATCCAAGTAAGCAGGGCAATGTGCGGGGTTACAACTCAAGTAGTTGGGAAGAACATATAAAGCTCCTTTCACAATAAAAAAATTTGAAGTTGTAGCTACACAAATCCTGCTAGGTACAAGCCTGCCAATGTGCCAACTTCTGTGGCTTGCAAAAATAAAGGACGGTTTGGTGATCCGTTTGCACTGTTAACTCATACTGAGCGTCTTGTAAGATGTAACACCAATGTGTCAAGGACCATGAAATGGCTGCCAACTCCTTATCATAGATGGACCAAAGATGTTCTGTGGGAGTGAACTTGTGGGAAAATAGGCGACCAGATGTTCTAATCCATCGTGCTTCTAAAGCAAGCCAGACCTGACCGCAACAGATGAGGCATCACATGCTACAATATAGGGTTTGAAGGGGTTCTCGTGTTTTGAGATGTGGGTGATAAGAACACATATTTGATTAACTCAAATGCCTGCTGTCACTCAGGCGTCCAATGAAATGGAACATTATTACTTGTGAGCGGATAAAGTGTAGCGGCTAGCTGGGATAATGCAGGGGAAAACTTCCTTAAGAAAATTATAGTGCCAAGAAGCTTCTCAATTGCTTTTGGATCATTGGAGTCAGCAACTTGTGGATGGCACCCAACTTGTTTGGGGGTTTGGAGTACCCATCTTTTAAGACGAGATTATCTAAGAATGTAATTTCCTCCCAATAAAATACACATTTTGAAGGCTTGACAAACAGGACCGCCCCATGTAAGGCCGCAACCGCTTCCAAGTCCTTTGCATGTTGTTTGGGAGTCATGGAGTTTACCGAGATAATGTTGATATAAGCAACCACGCAGGTGAACCGGAGATCCCCCAGCACACTATATCATTCTCTGGAACGTGGTGGGTGCATTCTTTAGCCCAAAAGGCATTATACTAAGCTGGAAACTACCCCATTTTGTTCAGATTGCAGTAAGCCACTCCTGACCTTCCATCACCTGAATCTGATTGAAGGCATTGACAAGATTGAGTTTTAAGAACTCCTGTGATTTGGCAAACATTTGCCCTATTGTAAGTTCATAAAAAACTGGGTAGGGACCGTGGACTGTTAATTTATTAAGGTGATCATTGTCCAAGCAGGGATGAAGTGATCCATCAGCTTTTTTAGCAAAGTCAATGGGAGAGGCAACTGGGGAAGTTTTTTAATAAGATAACACTTCTGAAGCATGTCGTCCAACCATGCATTGAGGGCAACATCCTCCTCTGCTGTATGCGGATACAGAGGTCAGTTTATGTTGACCACCTGGACCCTTGTCTGAAACCCAGGTCAAATTTTATATGAGGCGGAAGGCGATCAGCCTTGGTATAGTCAAAAATACTCTGGTATCCCTTCGACTCAACAGGAAATCAGGTGTAAGGCAAATGGGGTAATCAAGGGTTGTAATTTAAGCTTTGGTAACAAGCTTTGGTGTTAATATCCAACAATGGGAACTCGCCCTTCGTCTGATTATTAAAATAAAAACATATAAAGATTGAGATGAATTTTTTAAATGCTACCAACGTCACAAACCCGCACCCAAAAAACCAGAAACATCAGATTTGGCATTGTAGAAAATTAATCGCAAAAGATAAGCTGGTGAACCAAAAAGTTACTGTACGCTGAACTTTGTATGAGGGCTGGGAGGCTGACGAAGCTATCATCACTTTAGGGCCTAAGTCCAGGTCAAGGTCCAGCTGGTGAGCCAACCTTACGCTCATAAGTTTATTCGCTTCTCCAGTGTCAATCGAGGCCTCAAAAGAAACTTGGTGTGATTCAATACTAATTTTAATTAGAAAAAAATAGGGAGTTCTATTTATAGGCTGCTATGGTTGAGTCCGTAGACAAGGAAGAGAATGCACAAGTATTGGGGGAAACACATGGTTGGGTACAGGGGTAGATTCCTCATATGTCAGAGTGCCAGAATTTACTAACATGAGCGTGGGGGCCTCAGCGATTAAGGGAATCAATTTGGATGCTGATTTGGAGCTAGATCTAACATCATAGCCACCTCGGCAGCTCATAGCATCAAAACCCCATTTTGGAGGGCGGGATGAGTGAATATGGGATACACTAGGCTATTGTGTCCAAAGTATATCCTCTTCACAACCTTATTCATCTGAAAGAAGATGGTCACTGCTGCGCCTATCTCAACAAGACGGGCGGTAATGGTCAAAAATGCTGGAAGGCTAATAATGACATGGAAACAGCAAGGTAAATTAAAGCCGACCTGCTAATCTGAGTGCTGAAGCACCCAAATGACAAGCCTGAATTTCAGAGGCACTGCTGCATGAGCGACTGTTATGAGTGTGGGAAGAAAATTCGCCACTGTGTGCCCATGAGCCATAGATGTGTATATGAACCCAGCAATGAGCCAGTAAACATGGCCCTGGGGCCCATGGGTTGTTGAATTTTTGAGTTGGGAAGGGTGGTTTGGTTTTAACATAATTAAAACTGGAATTGGATTTTTATTTTTATTTGAAATCTAAGAAAGAAAATCAACCATCGATTTTCTTAGTGTGCTATGACTGATTAATTAGACTATTGGATTTAGGGAATAGCTTATACAAGCTTGGAATCTGGGCCCTCAAAATTCAACCTAAACTGAAAAACTTTAACGAGGTGGGAAATGAGATCAAGCCTAATTTGATTAGACATCAAAAGAGTCAGCAGTGGGCCAAGTCACTTTGATTTGGCCTCAGACGCCTGATTTATGGTTTTACCACTTTTTTGTCAGTTAGTGCAATAGCATCTCACCCAATAGTCAACGGGAACCTCCCAGGGTCACCCCACAAGGAGTGATCCCAAAATGTTAGAAACAGGTTCAGGATACCCAACCCACTCGTACCTAGTCACTTTGGCATATTTTCAGCCAAGTGTGACTCTTCTAGCGATGATCATGATATGAGAGGGGTGGGTTCTGAGTTGATGACAACCTTTAACAAAGTCCTATTGCCATTGGTGAAGTTCGCCACAGACTGACATCAAGCATTCTCATCTTAGTAGTACAAGCCCATTGAGCATCGTTTCAAAAGTTTTGAAGGAATTATATAAATTGGCAACAACGTTTCCAATGATCTAATGCCGATTTAAGTTTTTCTGGGATTTAACCCTGAACACATTTTTTAGCAGTTACACGCCTCTCAGGCTCTGTTTCCAATGGTTTGAAGCTGTTTTCAAGCCAACATCATCGTTTCTCAGTTGCTCAATGTGACTGGCAAGTGTGACTGAAAACTCAACCACTAATAATGCATTACCTGAATATGCGCGCCCGTTGGGCCTCGTTGCATGGATGTAGGTTTTTCAGATATTTCAGTGCAAAAATCCTCAATTTGTCATACTAATTTGGCAGAAGAAATTGTGGGAACAGGCCGAGGAATCTTCAGAGAGATGGCTGTTACCCAACGCTCATCTACTACACTGCCGAGATCAATCTGCGTGATGAGAGTTACAGCAGCTCTCTTAAGACCCTTCTTGGTGGGGAATGAGAACACCACTCAATCTAGGCAGAGGGATCGCTCCCCCAGAATTAGAGTTATCAGAATGTATCTTCATCAATTGGGCAGCGCTTTATGCCCCCACCTTGCTACCAAGATCAGAGTTTACCATCTGATAAATCTTTCCAAGGAGTTACAAGCCTTTATCTATGCCTAAACCCCTTTCTCAAGTGACATTCACCCCCACCAACTATGGGTAAGGACCAAGTCGCTAAAGCTAAACCACTTGTTTCCCCAAAGCTCACAGCCTCTGATCAACTCAAAGCTGGTGTAGTTAAAGCATCTCCCTCCACGAGACTATCACATCCAGCCAACTATAATCGAAATTCTATAACCATGAGGAAGCACAAACCTATCTCTCCAGTGACGTTCACTCCCAATAACTGTGGTTTCACGGACAAGGCTTCTCAAGTTAAGCCGCCTACTCCTCCAATGATCATCGCTGCAGATGTCCCCCAGCTACTAAAGTTATGGTCTCCACCTCTGAAAGCTCTTCTCATATCCACCCAATGTGTGTGGACAACTCTTCAGATGAAGAGTCTAAAGGGGGTTATGAGGACGTTGGTTAATATGTCCTTAGAGCCCCTGTTGAAGTAGGTATACCGGATCAGCTGAAATCTGAAGGAGCATATAAAGCCCTGATCCCTCAAAATAACTACTCTAATAAGTTGCTGGTGTGCCCTGAGGTTATTGATACCACTAGCAATGCTGACCAAATTATTGCTTTGCTGATCTGACCAATTCATCATGTGCACACCTTACTTTCCATTAAAATAATCACCCTGAGACAGCTAAAAAGCTTGCCTCTACTCTCCGTCTTAAGGAAGTATTAACTCTTCCCCCTAACAGTGGCGGGACCATAACTAAGGTAGAAGTAGTTATTCAAAAAGGCCAGGTTAAGGCTATCTTGGACTCTGGTCCTACTTTGAACGTTCTCTCTTCCAATTTGATCAAGAAAATTAAGCTTGATCCTGATCTCAAGTGCATGCAGGAGTTTAGAACTGTGAATCCCAACAACACCCATGCTATTAGAGCCCACTACTCTTTGCCTATTCGGATTGGGAAGCTCATCATGGAAGCTCCCGCTGTGGCTTTGTACCATAACGCTTATGACATGCTTATTGGCACGCAGTTTATGATTAAGTATGAGGGTATAATCAACAAGAAAATGGGTTACTTCTCCCTTATTTATTATGAGTCCCTCTATTCTTTACCAATGAAGAACCTAACAAAAAAGAAAAACTCATGCTTAGTTGAATCCTCTTACCTCTACTTTACCTTTATTCTACATGACCTCTGAACGCAACACAAAAAATCTGCCCAATTTAGGGGATGCTTCAGAGGGCATTACCTTTTATGATGCAGAGGAAACAGTAATAAAGGCTGGTGAACAACGGGTGGTCGCTACCAACACTACTCTACAGATTTCCCTAGCCTGTCTGCTGCACATAACAAGCATTGATTGAGTAAGCGCTTTGGAACCATGGGAGTTTCTGGGTTTACTAGATCCCACTTATCAATGACCCATTAATAACCCATTGGGAAACCTTGCTAATAAACTCATCATTGCCAAAAAACATCAAGAGATAGGAAAAAGTCTACAAATTTCCCTCAAAGCGATTAACTGTGTCCATTTTATTGGGTCAATGTTGGTATTGGTTCACCCACTGACCAGATGGTGTGTACTCTGCCTAAAGTCCACATTTCCGATGACCTAACCCCAGATGGGCTTAAACAAGTTCATTCTCTATTGGATAACTTTAGTGATATTTTCTTCCAGAATGAGACGATTTATAGGCATATGAAGAGATGGAGCTACTCCATTGATATGGGTGATGCCCACCTATTCGATCTAATTCTTATCATAAGTTGAAGGTGGAAGAACAACAATTGAGGGTTGAACTCAAGCTGTTATTATATGCAAGGTTATTAGTACGATCCCAAAACCCATGAGCGTCTCCTCTCTTTCTGATCAAAAAAAGGATGGCGGTCATTGTAACAATTGACTATTGTGCATGAATCCCATAAGTCGGGAATTATGGAATTCATTTATGTTGATAGTTGCAATTCTGATATTCTAAGCAGGATTTTTCTATCAGGGTCTATAGAAGAATAATAAAAATAAAACATTTATTGTTTGTCGTTCTGAGGTTCCCTGTTTTGCTG